>VSMD01000955.1:0-31351 GCA_008750895.1 Mirza zaza
GTATACCATGGAGTACTATTCAGCTCTAAGAAACAACGGTGATATAGCACATCTTATATTTTCCTGGTTAGAGCTGGAACCCATACTACTAAGTGAAGTATCCCAAGAATGGAAAAACAAGCACCACATATACTCACCAGCAAACTGGTATTAACTGAGCAGCACCTAAGTGGACACATAGGTACTACAGTAATAGGGTATTGGGCAGGGGGGAGGGGGGAGGAGGGCGGGTATATACATTCATAATGAGTGAGATGTGCACCATCTGGGGGATGGTCATGCTGGAAACTCAGACTTGTGGGGGGAGGGGGGAGGGCATTTATTGAAACCTTAAAATTTGTACCCCCATAATATGCTGAAATAAAAAAAAAAAAAAAAAAACAACTTGATGACTCTGTCGGAAAGCTACCAGGAAATGAGATTTAATGTGGGAATCAAAATGCATTGGTTTAATTCTTATTAAATGTGTTCCCCAGAAAGATGAGATTGGATCAACTAAAATAATGAGATATCCATTTTCTTGAGTGTCTTGTGAGATCTATCTCCTTTTTTTTCGTAGAGACGAAGTATAATTTTCAAAAATATGACCCTAGGCCAGGCACGGTAGCTCACGCCTGTAATCCTAGCACTCTGGGAGGCCGAGGCGGGCAGATCGCTAAAGGTCAGGAGTTCAAAACCAGCCTGAGCAAGAGCGAGACCCTGTCTCTACTATAAATAGAAAGAAATTAATTGGCCAACTAATATAAAGAGAAAAAATTAGCCGGGCATGGTGGCGCCTGCCTATAGTCCCAGCTACTCGGGAGGCTGAGGCAGAAGGACTGCTTGAGCCCAGAAAATTGAGGTTGCTGTGAGCTAGGCTGATGCCACAGCACTCTAGCCTGGGCAACAAAATGAGACTCTGTCTCAAAAAAAAAAAAAGAAAAAGAAAATATAGAAAGAACACATGTCACAAGTTTTATGCATTAATGGGGGAACCAGCAGGATGTAACTCTGATACAAAGGAGAATTCAAAAGACAGAGGTTTATGCATGTAAAAAGGAAAAGCATGCTAAAATAAGTTTGCTAAGTTAGAGGGTAAACAAGGCAATAAAACCATAACCTTTGGTGTTATCGCTTCTGCACAGAAATCATTTGCATCTTTACTGGACAAAAACCTCCAAGTTAACATGCCTGGCCTTAAGCAACAGTGCATTCTCATAAAGAACAGAATAATCCTTGGGTGGGCCCTAGAGATAGAGGTCTTTAAATAAAGCTTCATTCCGGAAAGCTGAAAGGACAAGCAGTCATCCTTTTGCCTTGTTTCCAAGTGTTAGGTAATTTTTTTTAACTTAGTCAAACATCACATTCATCCCACCCACCTTAACAAACACAAACCCAGAGAGCCGATGGGAAAAAAGAGCTGTGAATGGATTTATAAAGAGCCTACAGAAACAAAAGATGGGTTTAAAGCAAGTCCAGGTTTCTGCCTTAGAGACCAAGTGAATGGGTATCTTTAAAAACCTAAATATGTGAAGCTTCTGTTCATGTCTTCTGTCCACTTTTTAATGGGGTTGTTTGATTTTTTTTTTCTTGCTGATTTGCTTGAGTTCTTTGTAGAGTCTAGTTATTAGTCCTTTATTGGATGTATAGCTTGTGAATGTTTTCTCCCATTCTGTAGGTTGTCTGTTTGCTCTGTTGATTATTTCCTTGGCTGTGCAGAAGCTTTTTAATTTAATCAAGTGCCATTTATTTATTTCTGTTGCTGCTGTGATTGCTACTGGGAATGGGCACACTTTTAACCCTGACTCAAGCCTTACAAAAGTGATCCATGTAGCCAAAAACATTTGTACCCTTGTAATACTTTGAAATTTAAAAAAATAATAAAGTTATATAGGAAAGAAAAAAAATCCCTAAATATGTGATTTTTCTCTAAAGCTACAGATTTTAAATGTTTTTAAATTACCCTTTCCTTAGAATTATAATCTAGATAGACTTAAGTAGGTCTGAGCAATCCCATTACCAAAGCAGATTAATCTGGTTAAATGAAACCATAAGGGCATGTGATAATTATTTTTCAGTCATCATAGGTTACATAAGTTACCACAGGCCATTAAATGTATGCTAGCCTATTAGGTTACTGAAGTGACAAACATTATTGCAACAATAAAGCATATTCAGAGTTGCTTTCACTTTAAGGAATTTAGCACAGTTTACATATAAACCACTCTCCAACTGATAATAGTTTCCAAAACAGATCTGGTTTTTAAAAATCTCATAACAGCTCATTTGTAATACAGCTCCCTACTCAGATGGTTTTTGAAAAGTGTTCTCTTGGTTAGAGAGAAATAAGAGAAAAAATATTACAATAGAACAAAGCCTGCTCTACAGAGCAGGTTCCCCGCGGAATTTTGTTTTCTGAGTAGAGAGCAAAATCATCTGATTAAAAAGCTCAAGTTCTCCGAAACTTTCTATTGAAGGCTATGGTGTGTAACATGAGTACCTTTCCATATTAAGGTTATTCAGCTGTGGAAAACACAAGAACTCACACAAAGTTTTTCCTTTAAAAGTTGAATAAAATCTAAGACACTGCATGTTGGTGAAGAAATGAGATATCTAAGATGTTGCTGAGCGACTGCTTGGCTTTGTTTTTTCCTGCAGGAAAGCAAAGATAAACATTTGAGAAAGCATTGTAACTCAAAAGCATGACCAAAGCTAAGAAATTTAAGTAACTGTGTCGCAGAAACGCAGGAACATAGATTCTGTTGGCTAATCCAAATAGATAATTAATCATGTTCCTGACAGTGTGGAATGCAGATTCGCCTGCTATTCTCACAGACTTTAGCAGGCAGGCCGAGAGCTTTCTGGAATATTGGAATCTGGAGTGGCTTGAGAAGCTGTAAGTCAGTAATTCTGAGATTTACAGATTTCTTGAGCCAGTAAAATCTCAAAATAATGTTGAAGACCAACATGGTATTAACAACTTCTGTTTTTGAAACAGAGTCTAGCTCTGTTGCCCGGGAGGCTAGAGTGCTGTGGCATCAGCCTTGCTCACAGCAACCTCAAACTCCTGGGCTCAACCAATCCTTTTGCCTCACCCTCCTGAGTAGCTGGGACTACAGGCATGCACCACCATGCCCGGCTAATTTTTTCTGTATATTTTTCAGTTCTCCAATTAATTTCTTTCTATTTTTTAGCAGAGACCAGGTCTCGCTCTTGCTCAGGCTGGTCTCGAACTCCTGACCTTGAGCGATCCTCCCACCTCGGCCTCCCAGAATGCTAGGATTACAGGCGCGAGCCACCACGCCTGGCCTTAACAACTTCTTATTTTGACAAAGAATAATATTGGGAAAAATACTATTTATAATTGCTATCATTTCATAGACCTTATTTTTTTAGGCTAGTTCATAATTAGATTCACCAGTGGATTTGGGGCCAAGATATCTTTACGTATTTTCTTTCTAAAACTTTTCATTAGTGACAAACAGGCACATTGAAGTACCTGCCACAGCCAATCAAAATGAACACTATTCCTGAGACAGGTGACTGTGACAGGACTAGACTTTGGCTCTAGATAGGTGTTTGGTTCTTGAGAGTTTTTCTTTGGGCTCATCTTGCATTAAGGAGGATTTTTTTTCAAATGGTGGAGAGATAAAAGATTTCAATATTGACCGAATTCCAACTGGGGTATGTTTTCAGATTTCTTCTGTCCTACCTGACCTTTAAACAAGAATCAAATCAAATAATATTCCCTGAATGCTTATTACTAAGAGTACTAGGCAAAGCTTTGGGGCAAAATTTGTCAAACTTAAATCTTCATAAGCATAGTCTGGTCTAAGAATCTATCAAAAAGGCAGATGCCTAGGTTTTAGTGCCATAGGTTCTGAATGATGTCTGACATGGCAGCCTCAGAATCTCATTTTTAATAAGCATAACATGGGATTTTGATGCACATGGTCCACAGGCCATGTGCATCAAAATCCCATGTTATGCTTAGAAACATTAGTCTAGGAGCTATAAAGAAGTAACACTTCCAATTTCAGGCCGGGCACGGTGGCTCACGCCTGTAATCCTAGCACTCTGGGAGGTCGAGGTGGGAGGATTGCTTGAGCTCAGGAGTTCAAGACCAGCCTGAGCAAGAGTGAGACCCTGTCTCTACTATAAATAGAAAGAAATTAGCCAAACAACTAACAAATAGAAAAAATTAGCCGGGCATGGTGGTGCATGCCTGTAGTCCCAGCTACTCAGGAGGCTGAGGCAGGAGGATTGCTTGAGCCCAGGAGTTTGAGGTTGCTGTGAGCTAGGCTGATGCCATGGCACTCTAGCCTGGGCAACAGAGTGAGACTCTGTCTCAAAAAATAAATAAATAAAAAAGATCAACATTCCTGGCCTGGCGTGGTGGCTCACACCTGTAATCCTATCACCCTGCGAGGCCAAGGCAGGTGAATCCCTCAAGGTCAGGAGTTTGAAACCAACCTGAGTAAGAGTGAGACCCCCTTCCCTACTAAAAATATAAAGAAATTAATTGGTCAACTAAAAATACATAGAAAAAATTAGCCGGGCATGGTGGTGCATGCCTGTAGTCCCAGCTACTCGGGAGGCTGAGGCAGAAGGATCACTTGAGCTCAGGAGTCTGAAGTTGCTGTGAGCTAGGCTGATGCCACAGCACTCTAGCCCAGGCAACAGAGTGAGACTCTGTGTCAAAAAAAAAAAAAAAAAAAAATCAACATTCCTGCTAAACATAATATATTAAACATCTTGAAAGCATCAAAAAGCTAACAAAATAATGACAAATAACTGGGATGAGGTCCAGAAAAGAATGGAAGTCCAGAGGGGTGAGGTTGGCACTCTGGACTGTTTTTGCCTTGGGTCATTAACTGATCCTGAAGAGATAACTGAAAGGGTGAGCAGTCTTTTTAGCAACCTCATGGAACTAAGGAGAAAAAAGTCAGAGATGAGGATCTGCCAAGGGTGGAGACCTGGTAAACCTATCCTCATCCTATACCCACACATACTCTAGGAGGAAGGATGAACTAGAAGTGGCTTGCTCAGAAAATCTCAAATCTTGAACTTGGACTAAGGTTATCTTGGGAAAAGCAAATGAACATCCTCTCTAGAGAGAGCTAACATCAACCTGGGCCTCAAATTATTTCAACAAATAATTTTTCATGTATAGTGTCCAGCACACAATTAAAGATAAACTATTAGGGGCAGAAAACTTTGAGCAAGAACCACTAGGAAAAATGAACAACAAAACAGATTCAAAGGGATTCCAGATACTGTGTAAATCTAAATCAGTATTAACTATGTGAAATAATTATTATAATGCCCTGTGGAAATAAATAGATAGATACAAAATTTATTTAAAATTCATGACAATTGGCCAGGCTCGGTGGCTCACCCCTGTAATCCTAGCACTCTGGGAGGCCGAGGCAAGTGGATCACTCAAGGTCAGGAGTTCAAAACCAGCCTGAGCAAGAGCGAGAGTCTCTACTAAAAATAGAAAGAAATTAATTGGCCAACTAATAATATATAGAAAAAATTATCCGGGCATGGTGTCGAGTGCCTATAGTCCCAGCTACTTGGGAGCCTGAGACAGAAGGTTCGCTTGAGCTCAGTGAGGTTGCTGTGAGCTAGGCTGACACCAGGGCACTCTAGCCAGGGCAACATAGCGAGACTCTGTCTCAAAATTAATTAATTAATTAAATTAAATTAAGTAAAATAAAATAAAATAAAATGCATGACAATCATAGCATAAAGGTTTGGGAGGGAATTAAATGGGGATAAATGTTCTTAATTCCTCACATTATCCAAGAGGAGAGGAAAGGTATCAATTAAAATTAGATATTTATAAGTGAAACATACGTGTTGTAATTCTAGGATAACCACCAACGGAACAGAAGAAGAGTATACGATATTTCAACTAAAAGAGATTTTAAAAATTGAATGATAAAATGTATCAGTCCAGAAGAAGAAAAGGAAGGAAAGAAAAAACTCAAAACAGACAGGACAAGGTAAAGCACATAATAAGATAGTAGATTTAAATACAAATACATGGGCAAGTATACTGAATGTAAGTGGACTAAATTTTCCAGTGAGAAAACAATGATTATGAAATGAAAAATAAACGAAATTATGTGACATTTAAAGAGACACATTTAAAATAGAAGAATAAAGAAAGGTAGAAAGTAAAGAAATTGCACTCTGGGAGGCCGAGGCGGGTGGATTGCTCGAGGTCAGGAGTTCGAAACCAACCTGAGGGAGACTCTGTCTCTCTAAAAATAGAAAGAAATTAATTGACCAACTAAAAATATATATACAAAAAATTAGCCAGGCATGGTGGCTCATGCATGTAGTCCCAGCTACTCGGGAAGCTGAGGCAGTAGGATCACTTGAACCCAGGAGTTTGAGGTTGCTGTGAGCTAGGCTGATGCCACAGCACTCACTCTAGCCTGGGCAACAAAGTGAGACTCTGTCTCAAAAAAAAAAAAAGAGAAAGTAAAGAAATGACATTTACCCCACAATGCTAAGAGAAAGCTGACATAGCCATATTAACATCACACAAAATAAACTTCAAGCAAAAAGTGTTATTGAAAATAAAACAAGTCACTTCTTATGAAAGGCTCCATTCACCAGGAAGATAGGACAATTTTAAATTTGTATGTAAACTAATAACATGGCCTAAAATATAAAAAATAAAAATTGTACATCAAGGAGAAGAAAGACAATCCTCAATCACAGTGAGAGGTGTTTATACAACTTTCTTTGTAACTGGTAGAACCAATAGACAAATAAGTCAGGACACATAGATGTACTCTCTACAACCCACTTCAGGTATGACCCTGCAGAATAATGGACAAGGCCAAGGTCCAGGGAGGATCACGTACAAGAGAACTCTTCCCAGAGAGCAGACCCAAGGTCTTACAGGAGAATTTCCTTCACTACTAGGGAGTCCTTGCACATCTTGCCCAGCACGGTTTTATCATTTCCATGCACCAGTGACTGATGAATGCTTTCCATTGTTCTCTTGTCCAAATGGGAGTTTTCTGTGGATATCCTGTTCTTGCTCTACATTATATACTGAATGTTGAGTAGTGACGGGGGAGTAATGATCTATCATTATATAGATTTCTGGATTATGAGACACTAGATCTAGACCTGATGGAGAGGACTGTACACTACTCAGCGATGCCAGACTTTATTTTGTACTCGGTAAATGGCTTGTACTTTCAGTTATCTCCAAAGGGGAGGGACGCATGTATTCTATGTGTGGAAATAAGAGTGTGCGCAGGTCTGTCTGTCTTTCTTTCTTTTCTTTCTTTCTTTCTTTCTTTCTTTCTTTCTTTCTTTCTTTCTCTCTCTCTCTTTCTCTCTTTCTTTCTTTCTTTCTCTCTTTCTCTCTTTCTCTCTTTCTTTCTCTCTTTCTCTCTCTTTCTTTCTTTCTTTCTTTCTTTCTTTCTTTCTTTCTTTCTTTCTTTCTTTCTTTCTTTCTCAGTATTCTCCTTTCTAACTTATCTCTCTGATTTCAATCTCCCCCATGCTCTTAGGGTTCTTTTTCCAAAACACAAACTTGACCATGCTACTTCCCCTGTTTAGAAACTGTCCCCATTTCTTATAAGCTAAGCAGCCCATACTCTGGGCCCCTTTGAACCCATATCAAGCCTCTCAGTGCACTGTGGGCCCTGTGCACACTGGGCCTTTCTAGGCAGTATCCTCCCTGCCTGGAACATCCTTGTCTTCTCCTCACTTAACAGACTCCTACTCGGCCTTCAAAACCCAGCTTAAATATGACTCTATGGAATATATTCCCAGAATCCCCTGGCCTAACTGCTTAGTTATTCCCACCTCAATATCTGATAGATGAATGAATTCATTAAAGATACAATACTCAGCAGAAAGCCAGAAAATTCCAGAAGTGTACAATGTTACAACAGGAAAGAGAGCTTGTAGATTTTAAAGATCATCTAAATGTGTTTATCAATGAGGTTCAGAGACATTGAATGACTATCTCAGAATCAGAAAACAGAAATGAAAGTAAGATGTGGGTTTTCTGTTTCAGTTTCTGGTACTTTTGGGGATTTTTCAGAGACAGGGTCTTGCTATGTTGCCCAGGCTGAGGTACAGTGGCTATTCAAAGGTTCGATCATGGCACACTACAGCCTCCAACTTCTGGGCTCGAGCAATCCTCCTGACTCAGCCTCCCGAGTAGCTGGGAGTACAGGTGTTCACCACCACACCCAGCTTTTCTGGTGCTATTTTTCCTAGATTTTGTTATAAACACATTAGAGAATAATTTTAATACAAAAGTTCGTTTGAAAAGTTGATTTTAAAGGTTTGCTCTTCAAGTCAAATATGAAATGATCAAAATGCTGGTACAGCTTTGTCACAGAGATAATTATCTAAGTTATAAGCCGTTCTCCCAGAGAGGCTAATAGAGATCCTGCGTACACACTAAAGTGGACTTTGAAAACCAGAGATCATCCAGTCCAAGTATTATAAATATTTTTTTTTAACTTAGGGGCTCTTTGGCGGTCTGGCTTCTCAAAATAATGTTTTTCAATGCACAAAACAGCATACATAGGAATATAAAGGAAACCAAATATCTTGAAAATATGGCTATCAAAATACTATTACAAATGTATATTTATTTAGTGTATATGTGTGCTATTTTACTTAATCTATTTATTAACGAGATGTAGCAGAAGTCTAATTTTTTATTTTTATTTTTTGAGACAGAGTCTCACTCTGTTCCCTGGGCTAGAGTACCGTGGCGTCAGCCTAGCTCACACCAACCTCAAACTCCTGGGCTCAAGGGATCCTCCTGCCTCAGCCTCCAGAGTAGCTGGGACTCCAGGCATGCGCCACAATGCCCAGCTTATTTTTTTTCTATATATATTTTAGTTGTCCAATTAATTTCTTTCTATTTTTAGTAGAGACAGGGTCTCACTCTTGCTCAGGCTCGTTTCAAACTCCTGACTTTGGGTGATCCTCTAGCCTCAGCCTCCCAGAGTGCTAGGATTACAGGCGTGAGCCACCATACCCGGCCAAGAAGTCTAATTTTGAAGTGTCAATACGAATAAATGATATTTCAAGATATATGCAACAATTGTCATGTGATATGAAAATAATTGTGATTTCTATTGGTGACAAGTGAGTCACAGGCCCTGCTAGCATCACTACGGTTTAATGCTTACATTTGCAGTTAAAGAAAACACTTGCTTTTGTTAGAGATTAGTGAAAATAAAGAGAAAATGATTTTTTCTTTCAAGTTCCCCGATGTGCTAATCCCCAGGTTAAGAATCCCTGGGTTAGTCCAATCTCTTCATTTTAAAAGTAAAGGATCTTTTATCTGAGATATGTAAAATAAGATCAAATAAAATTAATTCAGAGAAAACCATCGATGGGTCTATAAAGTTGATCTTTCTCAACTCAGCAAAGTTCCCTCAAGGTTAGGTTAAAAACAAACAAAAAAGACTTGGAAAGGAAGGTTGTTTTTAAACAATTTCTGCTTTCTGCTCAGTGTTTCTGGTCCCTAAGGCCTGCTTGGTACAAAGGCCCTGGGGCTAGGAGAAGAGAGATAATAGAGCTAAATTCAGATTAGTGTCTAAATACATTATCCTGCCACCATACTAACAGCAACAAGAAAGGTGACACAATTAATTTTTTTTTTTTTTTTTGAAACAGAGTCTCTCTTTGTTGCCTGGCCTACAGTGCCGTGGCGTCAGCCTAGCTCACAGCAACCTCAAACTCCTGGGCTCAAACGATTCTCCTGCCTTCGCCTCCTGAGTAGCTGGGACTACAGGCATGCGGTACCATGCCCGGCTAATTTTTTCTATATATTTTTAGTTGTTTGGCTAATTTCTTTCTATTTTTAGTAGAGACGGGGTCTCGCTCTTGGTCACGCTGGTCTCAAACTCCTGAGCTCAAATGATCCACCCGCCTCAGCCTCCCGGAGTGCTAGGACTTTGAGATTTTTTTGAGTCCAGGCCAATGTATTGTAAAATGTCTACATCTAGATTTATGTGATTGTTTCCTTTTGATAGGGTTCTGGTTAAACCTCTTTGACAAGAATTCTTTATATAATCTCATATACCTATCATTTGTAGTAGCTGATCCCCAAAGAGGTCTTTATCAATTCCTTCCCTCCCTGAACATGCATGCCACAGCACCTTCAAGAGATAGAGTCTATTCCTCAACTCTCTTGAATCTGGACTGGCCTATGCTTTGACCAATAGGTTCTGGGCCTTGCTTTAGGAGGACTGGCAAGTTCTGCTTCTTGCTTCTTGGATCCCTGAACCCCCATGAGATGTCCAGGCAACCCTGGTGGAGAGAAAAGGCATGTGAAGGACACTGAGGCTCCCACCATGAGAGTGATTTCTCCATCTTGGACATCTAGTCCAGTTGAGTCTTCAGCTGACTCCAGCCTCAGTTGTCATCTGATTGCTGTCGGAGGGACCCTAAGCAAGAATTGCTCAGTCAAGTCCAATCAACTCAAACAACAGCAAGAGATAATAATAATAATAAATGCATTGACATAATTTTACTTACAGAAAAGTTGCAAGAATGACACAATGAATTCCCAGATATCCACAGTCCCCAAATTCTATTTCTTTTATTTTTCGCTCCCAATCTCTGTCCATCTAGCATCTGTATCTCTATCTTTTCCTCTTATCAAAAAGAGTTCATTAGGCTGGGTGCGGTGGCTCACGCCTATAATCCTAGCACTCTGGGAGGCCGAGGCAGGCAGATCATTTGAGCTCAGGAGTTCTAGACCAGCCTGAGAAAGAGTGAGACCCTGTCTCTACTAAAAATGGAAATAAATTAGCTGAACAACTAAAAATATATATAGAAAAAATTAGCTGGGCATGGTGGCACATGCCTATAGCCCCAGCTACTTGAGAAGCTGAGGCAGGAAGATTGCTTGAGCCCAGGAGTTTGAGGTTGCTGTGAGCTAGGCTGATGCCACGGCACTCTAGCCCAGGCAACTCTGTCTCAAAAAAAAAAAAAAAACCACTTAATTAACATTGATAAAATAATATAGTCTGACCTATATACCTTATTAAGATCTCACCAATTGTCCCAATAATGTGTTTTATAGCAAACAAAACAAAACAAAAATCAAAAAATTCCAAAATATGTGTTGCCTACTGTTATCAAGTTTCTTTCATTTCCTTTCATCTGGAATAATTCCTGAGTCTTTCTTTGTATTCGATGACATTGACTTTTTGGGGGGAGTGTAGGCCAGTTATTTTATAAATTGTCCTTCGCTTTTAGTTTGTCTGATGTTCCTCATGATTAGATTCAGATTATGCATTTTTGGCAGGAATCCCACAGAAGTGATGCTGAGTCCTTCTCAGTGCCTCGTATCAGGAGGCACATGCTGTCAGTTACCTTCATTACAGTCAATGTAAACTTTGATCATTTGGTTAAGCTGGTATCTGCCAGTAACCATAAAGTTACTGCTTTTCCCTTTGTAATTAATAAATGTTTTCTAGGGAGATACTTTAACACTCCGTAAATCTCTTGTTACTACCCAAATTTTCATCCACTGGCTTTAGCATCTATTGATGATTCTTGTCTGAATCAATTATGATGATGGCCACCAAATGGTGATTTTGATATTTTCATTATTCCTTCTACATTTATTATGTGGCTTTCTACTATAAGAAAGATCTTTCCCTTCTCATTTATATATTTGTTTGTTCATTTGATTGTGAACTCATGGATTCCTTTTTTTTTTTTTTTTTTTTTGAGACAGAGTCTCACTCTGTTGCCCAGGCTAGAGTGCCATGGCGTCAGCCTAGCTCACAGCAACCTCAAACTCCTGGGCTCAAGCAATCCTTCTGTCTCAGCCTCCCGAGTAGCTGGTACAACAGGCATATGCCACCATGCCCGGCTAATTTTTTCTCTATGTATTTTTAGTTGGCCAATTAATTCCTTTCTATTTTTAGTGGAGACAGGGTCCTGGCTCTTGCTCAGGCTGGTCTCGAACTCCTGACCTTGAGCAATCCGCCCACCTCGGCCTCCCAGAGTGCTAGGATTACAGGGGTGAACCACAGCACCCGGCCTCATGGATTCTTTATTCAACAAATTGTAACTATTAACGTTAATATTTACTTTTATGCTCAAATTGTTTCAGAGTTGGCCAGTGGGAGTTCTTCAAGCTGGCTCCTGTGATCTTTTAACAAGAGATAATGGGGATCTTTGTCCCCATTATTTCTTCAGTACTCCCTTACTTTTTTTTTTTATTTTTTTTTTTATTTGAGACAGAGTCTCACTGTGTTGACTGGGCTAGAGTGCCCTGGCATCAGCCTACTGTGTTTCCCTGAAAATAAGACCTACCCATAAAATAAGCCCTAACAGGATTTCTAAGCATTTGCGCAATATAAGCCCTACCCCGAAAATAAGGCCTAGTGATGAGCGTGGCTACGCAGCCTATCTGCACAACCCCTGCATTTCCTTGCAGAGCAGTAAAGAAGACGAGCAGCCCTTCCCATCTGCCCCATCGTGACAGCTACTATCCCAGAGGTGACCGGAAAGGTGCGGGCAGCCCCACCAACAAGGTCGGCTCTCCCTGTCAGGTCCCGGCCATCCTGTGCGTGCTGCAAGCTGAGGCTTTGAGGGGAAAATAACACATCCCCTGAAAATAAGCCCTAGGGTGTCTTCTTGAGGAAAAATAAATATAAGACCCTGTCTTATTTTCGGGGAAACATGGTGGCTCACAGCAACGTCAAACTCCTGGGCTCAAGCAATCCTCTTGCCTCAGCCTCCCGAGTAGCTGGTACTACAGGCATACACCACCATGCCTGGCTAATTTTTTCTATATATTTTTAGTTGGCCAATTAATTTCTTTCTATTTTTTTTAGTAGAGATGGGGTCTCGCTCTTGCTCAGGCTGGTCTCGAACTCCTGAGCTCAAACGATCCGCCCACCTCGGCCTCCCAGAGTGCTAGGATTACAGGTGTGAGCCATCGCACCTGGCCTACTCCCTTAGTTTTTAACACGACAAAATGATCAAGGCTCATCTTGTATTTTCCTTGCCCCAGCCCTGAAATCAGCCATTTCTCTAAGGATCCTTGTTTCCTTTCAGTGGAGAATGCCATTTAGAAACCGGGATCTGGGTGCTGGATGTGTTCATCGTTACTGGGGAGTCATTGCTTCTAGATCCTCTCAGCAGAGAGAGCTGGGAAATAGATGTATGTATGTGCATTCACACATATACATATATGTGCACAGATATACACATACACTCACATATGTATTCAATACATATACACGCTTACTCATATCTATTTCTGTATCTAGCACTCTATCTTTCTCTTACACAATCTGTCTCTCTCTCTCATCAGTTAAAATTCATGATTTCCCACTGATACCTCCAGTTCCAATCCAACACAATGGTGTTCAATCTAGTCTTCCCCCTTTCCATAATTGTAACTGCCTTCTCCAACAATGAAGAAAACTGAATCCTATTATCCACAATATATTTACTTATTTGCTTACTCCTAGGATGCATAGAAAGTAGTTTCAGAATTTTGAACTCATGCCTATACAAACAAAAAAAGATTTCTGAGTTCAATACTTGTTTAGAGTTATTTTTCCCTTTAGCCTGAGGGCATGTGGTCCAAATTCTCCATATTAACATTATTTGAATTAATGTCCCCTTTCCAATGTGATTATGTTATTTATTTGAAAGATGCTTCAGTTCACTTGTTTTTGGTGGGTTTTGTTTTGTTTTTGAGATAGAGTCTTGCTCTGTCACCGAGGCTAGAGCCCGGGCTGGAGTGCCATGGCGTCAGCCTAGCCCATGGCAACCTCAAACTCCTGGGCTCAAGCAATCCTCCTGCCTCAGCCTCCTGGGTAGCTGGGACTGCAGGTGCTTGCCACAACGACGTTCCAGGCTAATTTTTCTATGTTTTGTAGAGATGGGGTCTTGCTCCTGCTCAGGATAGTCTCCAACTCCTGGCCTCAAGCAATCCTTTCTCCTCAGCCTCCCAGAGTGATTGGATTTCGAGTGGGCATGAGCCACCGCGCCCCAGCCTCAGTTCACTTGTTTCTGTTTATATTAAATTTTAAGGTTCCCCTCAATTGTTATTTTGAGCTGCTAAATGGTGGCTTATCATGCAGCAATGGATAACCCAGACACCATTGCATCACATCTGGAGGCCTATAATGTCAGTTTTTAGTGATGGAAGTTGCATCATTTGGGTAAGTTCTTACCTGCCAGACCTCTCTATTATAATTAATAAGTAGGCTGGGCATGGTGGCTCACGCCTGTAATTCTAGCCCTCTGGGAGGCCGAGACAGGAGGATCGCTCAAGGTCGGGAGTTTGAAACCAGCCTGAGCAAGAGCAAGACCCCATCTCCACTAAAAATAGAAAGAAGTTAATTTGGCCAACTGACAAATATATATAGAAAAAAATTAGCCAGGCATGGTGGCGCATGCCTGTAGTCCCACCTACTCGGGAGGCTGAGGCAGGAGGATCGTGTGAGCCCAGGAATTTGAGGTTGCCGTGAGCTAGGCTGACGTCACGGCACTCTAGCCTGGGCAACAAAGTGAGACTCTGTCTCAAAAAAAATAATAATAAGTAATCTGTGGGGTGTCTTATCCTATTTTTTAAAGTAATTCTTGCTATATCAACTTAAGAACAAGATAGCTAGGGATTGAGGGACCCTGCTTCAGATTCACATTTTTCTCTGTGGACATGTCCGCCTCGTTGCCACAGGAAGGCAGAGAGAAGGCAGAGTCCCTATTCACTGACTACCCTGTGGTTGGCTGCACAGCTGGCAGAGAAGGTAGAAATCCAGCTGTGATGGAAACGGTTGATTCTATTTGTAGCTCAATAGAGTCTGTGCTTAAAACAGAGTGCTACAAACTTTGTGTAAGTTTGCCAACTTGTGATTCTGATCCCAAGTCATGAGATTTGGAGAAAGAAAAAAAGAAAAGATCAGTCTTTTTATTTTAAGTTTTACATATGGAGAGTTAGGACTGGGTGCCTGCTGAGAGAGAAGTCTGCTAAGGACACTGCTTCTCAGTTTAACAGTAATGCAATGATTTTCTGGTTAAGATGAACATCCTACTGTATAAAACTAGGTGAGTCTACGCTGCCTTCTTGGTTCCATGTGTTTTAATTTCTGCTTTCAAATATATTATTTGATCACATTCAAGGGATTAAATCACAATCCTTTTATATTCCAAACTTACAGATGTCCAAGTGCCTCGGATGGCACATAGTAGGGCTGAATGGGAATCCTTCTTCTTTCATTAACTCCTTACAGATTTATAGTATGCTCCTACCCTGTCATATGCCAGGAATTACCCCCGGCATTGAGCCACAGTGGTTAATAAAATACAGCCCTTGGTCAAGGGCTCACAGGCTAAATCTAGGGGAAAAGAAAAACATATAGAATTTAAAAACTCTGTAAGAGATGGGGAGGGGGACAGGTTCTGATAAAAACATGCACTGCATTTTAGTTGTTGTTGTATTTATAAGGCATTCTCAATTTATTCACAATTTAGGCACATGGAAGTATTATTCCCAGGAAAATCAAAATAAAAGCACAGTAAGCAGCTGAAAGAACACAGAATAGTTATAGAAGAGACAGGTAGAAGACTCCACAGTCTTGTATACATATTTATTGTCATCATCATTGTTTAAAATACGTGAAGTAGCTGATAAGTAGCAAGAATTACCAATGTTGCTAAAGTGTTTCAGAGTAGTGCACTGGGTTTTAGAGGAACAGAGAAGAGAGAATGATAAAAGGCTTCCTGCAGTTAACCTGAGTTACAATGATATAACAGTTTTATGAGATTTTTCTTAATAGGACTATAGTTTTTAAAATAAAGACAACCCCCAAAATATTTTCGAATCATGCATAATCTCACCCACAGGAAATGGTAAACATCTTTGTTTATATCCTTCCTATTTTTCCAGAATGCCAATATAGTTAAAAGCATATGAAAATAGGCCAGGCCTGGTGGCTCACACCTGTAATCCTACCACTCTGGGAGACCAAGGTGGGAGGATCACTCAAGGTCAGGAGTTTGAAACCAGCCTGAGCAAGAGCGAGACCCCGTCTCTACTGAAAAATAGAAAGAAATTAGCTGAACAACTAAAAATACATATAGAAAAAATTAGCCGGGCATGGTGGCACATGTCTGTAGTAACAGCTAATCGGGACGCTGAGGCAGGAGGATCGCTTGAACCCAGGAGTTTGAGGTTGCTGTGAGCCAAGCTGACGCCGTGGCACTCTAGCCCAGGCAACAGAGTGAGACTCTGTCTCAAAAAAACAGAAAAACAAACAAACAAAAAAAGCCTCCTGAGTTCAAGCCATCCTCCTGCCTCAGACTCCCAAGTAGCTGGGACTACAGGCATGCACCACCATGCCCGGCTAATTTTTTTATATGTATATATTTAGTTGTCCAGCTAATTTCTTTCTATTTTTAGTAGAGACGGGGGTCTCACTCTTGCTCAATTTGGACTTGAACTCCTGAGCTCCAGCGTTCCTCCCGCCTTGGCCTTCCACAGTGCTAGGATTATAGGCGTGACCCGCTGCACCAGCCCGGCAGAAAATTCCTGTCTAGGGGACCTGGTGAGTCATGCCTACAAATGATAAAATCTCAATAAACAGGTTTTATGATGTGGTTTACTTCCTTACTTGATTCCGGTATAGCATCACATGAAGAATAGAAGACCCTTATCTTAACTCAAGCATTCCTTTCCTCTGTTTCCCAGTCTTTTGGACAAAGCCTAACTCTTTCTGCCAATTGTCAACTAAAGAGTCCCTAAATCCACCTGTGACTTGTAATCGCACACTTCGAGATGGCCTACCTTTTCAAGCCAAACCAATGTATGCATTCCACATATTGATTTATGACTTTACCTGTAACCTCTGTCTCCCTGAAATGTATACAACGAAACTGTAACCCAGCCACAGCCAGTCACCTTGCTCAAGGCTTCTTGGGCGTGGCTCTGGGTCATGGTCCTCAAATTTGGCTCAGAATAAACCTTCTTAAATTATTTTACAGAATTTGTTTTCTTTTCCATTGACAAAAGAAGGTATGTTGAAATAAGATTGCTGAGAATAAGATACAAACTTAGATATAATTTTTTTTTTTTTGAGACAGAGTCTCACTCTGTTTCCCGGGCTAGAGTGCCATGGCATCAGCCTAGCTCACAGCAACCTCAAACTCCTGGGCTCAAGTGATCCTCCTGCCTCAGCCTCTCGAGTAGCTGGGACTACAGGCATGCGCCACCATGCCCGGCTAATTTTTCCTATTTTTAGTTGCCCAGGTAATTATTTTTTCTATTTTAAATAGAGACAGAGTCTTGCTCTTGCTTACGTTGGTCTCAAACTCCTGAGCTCAAATTATCCTCCCACTTTATTCTTCCAAAGTGCTAGGATTACAAGCGTGAGCCACCAGTGCCCAGCACAAAGTTAAATATAAATGCAACTATTGGTGTTATCATTTTGACCAGGTAGAAATCATTTGCATTTCTACTGAACCAAAAAATCACTCATAATCTTATCAATCTTTTCTACAAGTTAACAGACAAATATGTAGCTTTACAGAATCTGGGCCCTAATCAACAGTGATTAGTAAGTTAAACAAGGTTACATTTCTCTAGACCTTCACATATGGTAGCCATTAGCCACAAGTGTATTTGAAAGAGTACTTGAAAGGGTAAGGCACTTGAGGAACTGAATTTTTCATTTTATTTTATTTTACTCAATTTTAATTGTAACTTAGAAACTAAAGTAGTGTAAAATAGTTTTTACATTAAACTCAACTTTATTGTTTATGCGCGGCTACATTTCACTTTAACCATGGCATCGTGTAAGATATTGCTGAATTGGGCCGGGCGCAGTGGCTCACACCTGTAATCCTAGCACTCTGAGAGATTGAGGCAGATGGATCGCTCAAGGTCGGGAGTTCGAAACCAGCCTGAGCAAGAGCGAGACCTCGTCTCCATTAAAAAAAAAATAGAAAGAAATTAATTGGCCAACTAAAAATAAATATACACAAAGTTACCCGGGCATGGTGGCACATGCCTGTAGTCCCAGCTACTCGGGAGGCTGAGGCAGAAGGATTACTTGAGCCCAGGAGTTTGAGGTTGCTGTGAGCTAGGCTGACGCCATGGCACTTCTAGCCCAGGCAACAGAGTGAGACTCTGTCTCAAAAAAAAAAAAAAATTCGAGACCAGCCTGAGCAAGAGCAAGACCCCATCTCTACTAAAAATAGAAAGAAATTAATTGGCCAACTAAAACTATATATAGAAAAAATTAGCCGGGCATGGTGGCGCATGCCACGAGTCCCAGCTACTCGGGAGGCTGAGGCAGGAGGATCGCTTGAGCCCAAGAGTTTGAGGTTGCTGTGAGGTGGGGTGACTGATGCCATAGCACTCTAGCCCCAGCAACAGAGTGAGACTCTGTCTCAAAAAAAAAAAAAGTGTTTGACTTGTAATTGGTTAAAGAAATGCAGCTTTGTCTAAAGGCTTAGAATGTTTTAAGTTAAGATAAAGAAGTCTGGATGGGGGGAGGTGAAAAAAAAAGATAAGCAAGTCTGTTAATCAGAGACTAGCCACCGGATACATACCTAGTCTCAGTGATTTGTTATGTAAATTGAGGGCCTGCAGGTGTTAATGAGTTACAAAGGATGTCTCAGAGAAAGGGGGAAGGCATGCTGAGGTCTACCTGACCTCCCTTATCATGGCCAGCAAATCAGTTTTAGGATATCCCATTGGCCAAGAGGGGGTCCATTCAGTCAGCTGGTGGGGGGGAACCTTAAGATTTTATTTTAGTTCACAATATGGATTAATTTGTAAAAGTAAAATGAAGGCAGAATTGGGTGAAAAGATAGATACTACTACTACTACTGCGACTATATACCAGAACAGGAATAAAACAGAAAGTAGAAAAAGGTACATTGCAAATTTTATGCAATTTGCTTAAGCAAAGCAAAACAAAAAGCTCTTTGTTGTGTAAAAATTGTTTAAAGATTACAAAGTGGACAATATTTATTTATTTGGACAATATTAAGAGACACTGTCAGCAAATACAGAGTGAATTAAATAACAAAAGTCAAGAAAGAATCAATAAAGTTAGTTGCCAGAAGTCAAAATTGAAAGTTCAATAAAAACTGTTTAAAAAATGATAACAGGCTCTGAGCTTGGAACTTTGGCCAACTTTATACTGGCTTGGGTTACATTCTTGCACAAAAAAGAAAACCAGTTTTAGATGGCGATAGTAAAAGGAATAATTTCAGTTATGGAAATTTTGTTTAAAAATTATAAGGAAAAGACTAAAGAAGATATTTTACAAAAAATGAAAAATCCTCAATTAAACCACAAAATAATTGTCTATAGAATACAAGACGAATATCAAGACCAATTAAAAATTTGAAAAATTACAAGTACTTTTCTTTTCTTTTCTTTTTTTTTTTTTTTTTTGAGACAGAGTCTCACTCTGTTGCCCTGGCTAGAGTGCCATGGCGTCAGCCTAGCTCACAGCAACCTCAAACTCCTGGGCTCAAGTGATCCTTCTGCCTCAGCCTCCCGAGTAGCTGGGATTACAGGCATGTGCTACCATGCCCGGCTAATTTTTTCTATATTTATTTTTAGTTGACCAATTAATTTGTTTCTATTCGTAGTAGAGACAGGGGTCTTGCTCTTGCTCAGGCTGGTTTCAAACTCCTGACCTTGAGCAATCTTCCCACCTTGGCCTCCCAGAGTGCTATGACCAGGCCATGAAAAATTACAAGTACTTTTCTTTAGCTTGAGATGACTCATGTGATATATAACACTGCCTAATTAATGCTTTGAGTTTGTTTTGACTCAAAAGACTCCTGTTTACAAAGAAATGCCAACTGATAGCCTCAAAAACTTACACATAGCTATGTTTAAATCTTTTACATCTCTCAAAGAACTTCAGTTAGATGTGTTAAAAAAAATCTTTAGGCATGTTAGGTCAAAATTCCAGATTAACTGGAAATTTAAAACAAGAGACCAATGTTAAAACTATCCTTTAAATCAAGGAGAAAAAAAGAGACTGATGTTTTTCGGGTGACTTCATATCACTGTATGATACATTCTGAAAATATTTAGACTCAGTTCTCTGAAACAGACTCCATGAAAGGAGTCATGGATACTGTTGTTAAAATTGCTCAACATATACATGCAGATGCTGTGACTCATCACCAGTATTTTATATCTAACTGCTTTAATAAAAATATAAAAGACAATGCATTTAATCTTGTGTTCATCAACATTGCTTGGTCTAGCCACAGAGAGTTTTACAGAGTTTTACTGTGCTGTTAACTCCAATTCAAAATTTTCTTGAAACAAAAGGAATACTTGGCAAATATTCAGTAATCAAAGGAAAAAATGGCAATGTGATTTCTGTGTTTTCTCACAGATATCACATTGCATAGGAAACTTCAAGAAAAGGAAAAGCTCATCTGTGATTCAGCTAGGCAAGTATAATGATTAATGTTAAAACTAAAATTTTTGTATAATTCAAGTCAATAATGATTTTATACATTTTTCTAACATGAATCAAATATGCTGTGGATTTTACGGATAGCATTATGTAAGTGAGCTGCAAAAACTATAAGAAAATTTTGAAGAATGCTTCATTTATATTGATAAATTTAGAATTGCTTCTCAAATCATGCAATATTCCTCTGAATTCAGTGTTAATATTACTGAGTTGACACAAATCTTGGACAGACATGGTTTTGAAAACTATCATCCTTTTGTTTCAAAGTCAAATCAATTCTTAAAAAACTCAGCCATTTTGTCAATGAAGATGCAAATAGTAAAGGAAAATAATTTTTGCTACTCAATTCAGTTACTGGAAAACTTTTAGGTACATTAAAACAGCTTGGGTATGTGAATGTACGTTTCTTCCAACTGTAAATTTTATGAAATCTAAATACAGATGAAGCACTTCCCATAAAAATGTAGCATGCAAAGATAGGTGGTAAGTGCAAAATATTATACATACTGTATTTCAAAGGCTTAGGATAAAAAAAGAGAATCTAAAATATCTTATTAATTTTTTTACATATTGAAAGAATAATATTTTGGATTTATTAGGTAAAATAATATGCATTATTAACATCAATCTCTCCAGTTTCTTTTTACTTCTTTTTTTTCTTTTAGACAGAGTCTCACTTTGTTGCCCGGGCTAGAGTGCCATGGCATCAGCCTAGCTCACAGCAACCTCAAACTCCTGGGCTCAAGCAATCCTTCTGCTTCAGCCTCCCGAGTAGCTGAGACTACAGGCATGCGCCACCATGCCTGGCTAATTTTATTTTCTATATATTTTTAGCTGTCCAATTAACTGCTTTCTATTTTTGGTAGAGACGGGGTCTGGCTCTTGCTCAGGTTGGTCTCCAACTCCTGAGCTCAAAGGATCAGACCCCCTCGGCCTCTCAGAGTGCTAGGATTATAGGCATGAGCCACCGAGCCTGGCCTTTTTACTTCTTTTTTAATGTGGCTACTAGAAAATTTTAAATTGCATCTATGGCTCAATTGGATAGCACCACTCTATATTAGGCAACATAGACACACTTATTTAATTATACTCATGTAGCATACTGAAAGAGCCGGGAGTAATCTTTTTATTACTTAATAAATTATTTCTAAATGTTGGATAATTTTTCTTAATATTATTAGCTCATGAAAGACCATGCTGTGTTTTTTGTCTTTCTTTCTTTCTTTTTTTTTTGAAAGAGTCTTGCTCTGTCACCCTAGCTAGAGTGCCGTGGCATCAGCCATAATTCACAGCAACCTCAAACTCCTGGGTTCAAGCAATCCTCTTGCCTCAGCCTAAAAGTAGCTGGGACTACATTGCATGCCAGCTACCATGCCCAGCTAATTTTTCTATTTTTAGTAGAGACAGGGTCTCACTCTTGTTCAGGCTGGTCTCAAACTCCTGACCTCAGGTGATCCTCCTGCCTCGGCCTCCCAGAGTGCTAGGATTACAGGCGTGAGCCACCTCGCCCAGCCAATACTGTGTTTGAGACTTGCAGTAACGTAGCAAGTTTAAAGCCCTGTGTCTTTGGAGGAATAATAGAAGTTGAGTGAGAAAAGGCAGGCTAAAGCCAGATCGTGAGAAGTCATATGTAGCATTTGGTCTTTATTCGGTAGAGAACTGGCAGCCATTGAAGAGTTTTAGCAAGGGGCTTGCTGCATCATTAGATTTGTATTCTGGAAAGATAACTGTTGAAGAAGGTAGGGCATGAATTCCAAGGAGTCAATTATTACTGTACAAGATAAAACAAATAAATGCTCAAATTTAGGTAATTGGAAAGGGGGCGTGGGGGAAATGAGATGGATTTAAGCAAGATTCGGTGACTGTTGGGGTGTGGGAAGGGAAGGGTGAAGGGAAGGAGTCAAGAATGAGTCTAAAGTATCTGATGGGGGCAGCTCAGAGGACTATGGTACAGAGTCTGTTTTCAGTCACTATTTATGAGCATGTAAATGTCTCAAGTTAGAGATTACAGAAGAAAGAGCAAGTGGAGGAGGAAGGTAAAGAATTCAGTTTGGTCATTTGGTTTTTTTTTTTTTTTTTTTTTTTTGGCCTAGTACAGGGAACTTTATTGATGGTACATGACAAAGTGGGGCTCTGGCATGGAAACTGCGTCATGAGGAGGGGAGATTCTCAGTGAGGTGAACTGAGTTGGCAGGGACACCCCAGCAGCTGAGGCCTCTCTCTTTCTCGATGCTCTGGCTGGGGCTGGCGGTCCGGGACTCTTACTCCTTGGTGGCCATGTGGGCCATGAGGTCCACCACCCTGTTGCTGTAGCCAAATTCATTGTCATACCAGGCAACGAGCTTTACAAAGTGGTCGTTGAGGGCAATGCCAGCCCCAGCATCAAAGGTGGAAGAGTGGGTATCACTGTTGAAGTTGGTGGAGACAACCTGGTGCTCAGTGTAGCCCAGGATGCCCTTGACGGGGCCATCTGCTGCCTGCATCACCACCTTCTTGATGTTATCATACTTGGCTGGCTTCTCCAGACAGCAGGTCAGGTCCACCACGGACACGTTGGCAGTGGGCACGCAGAAGGCCATGCCAGTGAGCTTCCCGTTCAGCTCGGGGATGACCTTGCTCATGGCCTTGGCTGTGCCAGTTGACACAGGGATGATGTTCTGGAGAGCCCCATGGCCATCACACCACATCTTCCCAGAGGGGCCATCCATGGTCTTCTGGGTGGCAGTGACTGCATGGACTGTGGTCATGAGTCCCTCCACAATGCCAAAGTTGTCATGGATGACCTTGGCCAGGGGGGCTAAGCAATTGGTGGTGCAGGAGGCATTGCTGACAATGGTGAGGTTGTTTTGGTACTTGTCGTGGTTCATGCCCATCACAAACATGGGGGCGTCAGCAGAGGGGGCAGAGATGATGACCCTTTTGGCACCCCCATCTGGGTGAGCCCTGGCCTTCTCCAGGGTAGTGAAGATGCCAGTGGACTCCATAATGTAATCAGCGCCCACTTCACCCCGTTTGATTTTGGTGGGATCTTGCTCCTGGAAGATGGTTATGGGCTGGCCATTGATGACAAGCTTCCTGTTCTCCACCTTGACTGTGCCATGGAACTTGCCGTGGGTGGAGTCCTACTGGAACATGTAGACCAGGCGTCCTCAAACTATGTCCCTCGGGCAACATGCAGCCCACTGAGTGTTTTTGTCGCCCCTGCCTGTCCTGCTTAGCAGCCGACTCATCCCAGGCCCACAGTGCGCATGTGTGGAATGTGCACCGCACTCTCCAATGACCCTCCAATGCTCTGAGGGACAGTGAACTGGCCCCCTGTTTAAAAAGTTTGAGGACCCCTGATGTAGACCATGTAGGTTGAGGTCAATGAAGGGGTCATTGATGATGACAATATCCACTTTGTCAGAGTTAAAAGCAGCCCTGGTGACCAGGTGCCCAATATGGCCAAAGCCATTTATTTTGGCCTTCACTTTCACCATGGTGTCTCAGAGACAGGGCTGCGCTGCATGAGAAGATGCGGCTATCTGTCCAATGGGAGGACCAGAGAGCCTGGTCATTTGATTTTGACATTACAGAGCGTGAAGACCAATAGCAGGTTCAAAGTTCAGGTGAAGAAGTAGGAGCCAAAGATGGAGATTTGGGAATCTTCTGCATGCTGGTGGCTAGAACTGTAGGTATAGATAAGATTACCTGGAGAAAGAGGTTCTCCACCTTGGCTGCACCTTAGAATCACTTGGAAGGATTGAAAAACTCCAGGGCCCAGATTATACCACAATCAAACTGTTCCAGCAAGTGTACAACAAGTGTAACAGCAAGTGTTAACAGCAACTGACCAGGGAAAGAGCCCAGTGGCACACAGAGAGTTGGAGAATCAGCCTTTATTCTGCTGGCTGGCTCAGAGGGGCATCCCACCAAATTCTGAGCACCGCTTCCTTGTTCTTCTCCAGTTTTATACACTTCCTGGGTTTACACACAACCAATCAACTATGAGCATGAGGAATTATCCAATCAGCGGTGGGATTCAAAAACATCCAATCAGCAGCAAACTTTATGTAACCAATCAACTATGAGCATGTTATCCAATCAGCAGTGAGTTCAGCCATGGGGGTGGGGTTTTTTCCCTATCAAAATCAGGGATGGGACCCAAGTATGACAATTTTTTAAAGCTTTCCAGGTGACTCCAATATGCAGCCAGATTTGAAAACCAAGCTCAACATTTAAAGAAAGAAAATGGAGAGAGGAAGAAGTTTGTGAAGGCGTTGTCAAGTCAAAGGAGTAGGGGGAACAAGAAAATGGTGATGTCATGGAAGCCACAGGAAGAAAAGGTTTGAGCAGTGGAAAATAATGAAGATCAAGGTAATGACAGAACCAAGAAAAGGTGAACAAGGATTACTGAAAGCGGTGAAAGCCCAGTTGCATTGTGAGTGTATGTAGCAGTTAGCACCAGCGTGAGGTTTCCCCCATTATCCTGAGCAACGAGGAGGACAGGAAAAGCAAAGGGCTGGATTAATCCTGGGTTGGGAGTTTGCGGGGACAAAAGATGAAGGCTTGAGCGGTTGAGGATGTGATGAGAGAGTGGCTGAGGTGACCAACCAGAGGAGAGAACTGAAATGAGGAGTTGAAGGATCAAGTGAGGAGGAAATAGGGCAGTCAGGGGACTGAAGGTCTTTTTAAAAAATTTTTTAAAAAACTTTTTAAAAAGGGGTGAAGGGTGGTGAGGAGGGATGCTCAGTTGCCTTGTTTTTGTTGAGACACAGTCTCCCTCTGTCACCCTGGGTAGAGTGCAGTGACATGACTGTAGCTCACTGCAACCTCCAATTATTGGGCTCTAAGCAGTCCTCCTGCCTCAGCGTCCCAGGTAGCTGGGACTCCAGGGGTGCGCCACGACACCCCGCTGAGTTTTTTCCCCTTTCTTTTTGGTAGAGATGGGGTCTCCCTCTTTTTTTTTTTTTTTTTGAGACAGAGTCTCACTTTGTTGCCCAGGCTAGAGTGAGTGCCATGGCGTCAGCCTAGCTCACAGCATGGGCTCAAGCCATCCTCCTGCCTCAGCCTCCCGAGTAGCTGGGACTACAGGCATGCACCACCATGCCCGGCTAATATTTTGTATATATATTTTTAGTTGGTCAATTAATTTCTTTCTATTTTTAGTAGAGATGGGGGTCTCGCTCAGGCTGGTTTCGAACTCCTGACCTCGAGCAATCCGCCCGCCTCGGCCTCCCAGAGTGCTAGGATTACAGGCGTGAGCCACCTCGCCAGGCCGGGGTCTCCCTCTTGCTCAGGCTGGTCTCCAACTCCGGAGCTCAAGTGATCCTCCAGCCTCAGCCTCCCAGAGTGCCAGGATTACAGGCGTGAGCCACCGCTCCCGGCCTGAAGGTCTTGATATGATCAAAGAGCGGGCATAGTACACATATTCTGAGCAGCCCTAGGCCTTTTGCACGAGCTGCCTCCTCCCTCCACTTCTCCATGTCCCATGCCCACCCCTATCTTTTCGTGTACCCAGAATGATTGGAGCTGTAGAGGTCAAGGAACTGAAATGGGGCATTGGCTGCACCATCCACAAAGAAGCTGAAACTCCACCCAGGATGAGGCAGGCGTCAAGGTCACGCTGCTATCAAAGTCACTGTGAAGGTGAGTGGGAGACCTAGAGGCCTGGTAGAGAGGCTGAATGTGGCCTGAACCTCCCAAGGGAGAAGTGTGTTGGGCTGTTAGATTTCATTTAATTAAGTCTGTGAACAACAGGCTGAAAGTATCAAAAAGGAGACCTGTTTTCCTCAACCCTACACTTTAAAATGCAAAATGTGGCCAGGTGTGGTGGCTCACACCTGTAATCCTAGCACTCTGGGAGGCTGAGGCAGGCGGATTGCTCAAGGTCAGGAGTTTGAAACTAGCTGATCAAGAGCAAGACCCCGTCTCTACTATAAATAGAAAGAAATTAATTGGCCAACTAATATATATAGAAAAAATCAGCCGGGCATGGTGGCGCATGCCTGAAGTCCTAGCTACTCGGGAGGCTGAGGCAGCAGGATTGCTTGAGCCCAGGAGTTTGAGCTGGGCTGAAGCCAAGGCACTTTAGCCTGGGCATCAGAGTGAGACTGTGTCTCAAAAAAATAAAATGCAGAATGTTTCCCCGAAGGTCAAGCTTGTTTGTTACCAAGAGATTTAAACATGTCTTAGACTCTGCTGTGTTGTATACATACACTTCAGGAGCATTGCCTTTTTCCCCCCCTTTTCTTTTCTAGCATTCTTATATTTTCTATACAGTCATGATTTTGGTAACCTTTAATTTTGATATAGTTTTAAATGCATGCACAGAAAAATTGCAAAAATAGTACAAGGAACTTTTGCATACCCTTTATCTAGATTCAACAATTGTTCACGTTTTGCTTCATTTGCACTATCAGTCAGTCTCTAGATTTTAATTTGTCTATGCATATTATTTTTTTCCAAAGCATATGAGAGTTAGAGACATTATTTCCATTCACCCAAAATGCTACAGTGTGTAATTCCCAAGAACAAGGACATTCTCTTATATAACCACAGTACAATGATCAGTCAGGGAATTTAACATTGACACAGTGTTATTGTCTAATCTGCAGACCTTGTTCCACTTTGTTCAATTGTTGCAATAATGTCTTTTATTTTTCTTTCTTGGTCCACGATCCAATCCAGAATCACACATTGTGATTTAGTTGTCATAGGTCCTTAATCTCTTTTCATCTGAAACAGTTCCTTAGCCTTTGCATTTCTTTTTTTTTTTTTTGAGACAGAGTCTCACTCTGTTGCCCGGAAGGCTGAATGGTGTCAGCCTAGCTCACAGCAACCTGAAATTCCTGGGGTCAAGCAATCCTTCTGCCTCAGCCTCCCGAGTAGCCGGGACTACAGGCATGCACCACCACACCTGGCTAATTTTTCCTATATATTTTTAGTTCTCCAATTAATTTCCTTCTATTTATAGTAGAGATGGGGGTCTCGCTCTTGCTCAGGCTGGTTTCAAACTCCTGACCTTCAGCGATCGCCTGCCTTGGCCTCCCAGAGTTCTAGGATTACAGGCATGAGCCACCATGCCTGGCCTAGCCTTTGCATTTCTTGACTTTGACATATTTTGAAGGCTATTCATCTTGTGGAAGGTTCCTTAGTTTGAGTTTGTCTGCTGTTTTATGACAATTAGATTCAGGTTATGCATTTTTGGCAAGAAGACCACAGAAGGGATGTTAGGTCCTTCTTAGCAGGAGGCACATAATGTCAATTTGGCCCAACTGATCATACCATTGCTTTGTCATAGGAAAGGAAAGTTTATTTAGCTTTATTTTTTCCATTTAGCAGGCATCTTGCATCACAATAAAATCTTCTTTTTTGTACAAGCATGATAACCTGAAGCTCTAAATTATTTGATTAATTGCAAATAACCAAAGAGCAAAAACCTAGTTCTTTTTTTTTTAAGGAAGCAAGTTTAAAATAATATGCATTCATTTTTACTTGTGGAGTTTTAATGTCAACAGGTATATTTAGACTGAAGCAAAATCTACTACTTTCAGAAAAAAATGAGAAAACTATACATTTGTAAATAAGCTTGAAAAAATGTGGTTTAAGATTATTAAAGGACAAAGTTCCAGACACAATGAACAGATTTTAAAACATTAATATTAATATATCCTTAAAGTGCAAGAAGTTTACGATTAACATTGTAATATGTCAGACAATACACAATATCACCAGAAGAGAACTATGGCTTAGTACAGAGGAGTGAATTTTCATTTGCTGCACGAATCCTGGCGGTAACCACTGCATAAAGATGATTTTAGGCAGATTCTCGGAACATGACAGAGGGGAGTCATGGGACTGGTTGTGCCAAGGGGAAGAAGTTGAATATGGTGCCAAAGAAGATTTGAAAATAAGATTTGAGTCAACATGCATAAATTCACTTTCTTTGAAGAAGTTGCAATGGGATTCAGGAACAGGAAAAAAGAATATTTATTGTTTTGCCTTTGCATGCCAAGATGTAATCTCTCTTTTTCTTCTACCCTTTCCTTAAAATAACAATTGTCTGCATGTAGAATGAATGTATTTTAAATGAGCCATTCAGTGCTTTTTTTTTTTTTTTTTGGCTCTCATTTTCAGTGCTGAGTAGCAACATGATGATAGACTAGAAATTCTACTGAATTTGAGTCAGACTAACCCATGAGCCAAGGTTCTCTCTGCCACAGACTGGAGTGTGGCCTTGAGCAAGTCACTTGGCTTCAATGTCTATATATGGCATTTATTTTTTATTTTATTTTTTGAGACAGAGTCTCACTTTGTTGCCCAGGCTAGAGTGAGTACCGTGGCGTCAGCCTAGCTCACAGCAACCTCAAACTCCTGGGCTCAAGCAATCCTGCTGCCTCAGCCTCCCGAGTAGCTGGGACTACAGGCATGAGCCACCATGCCCGGCTAATTTTTTCTATATATATTAGGTGGCCAATTAATTTCTTTCTATTTATAGTAGAGACGGGGTCTCGCTGTTGCTCAGGCTGGTTTCAAACTCCTGACCTTGAGCAATCCGCCCGCCTCAGCCTCCCAGAGTGCTAGGATTACAGGTGTGAGCCACCGCGCTGGGCCTTATATATGGCATTTAAATAGGGGAATGAACCTAGCTGGGTTGGGAGGGTTAGAAATAACACATATAAATCCTGCTTGTTGGTTGACGTGTTTCTTGATGAAAAGAAAAGAAAAGAAGAAAAGAAAAAAGAAAAGAAAAGAAAAGAGAAAAAAAAGAAGGCCGGTGCGGTGGCTCACTCCTGTAATCCTAGCTCTCTGGGAGGCTGAGGCAAGTGGATCGTTTGAGCTCAGGAGTTCAAAACCAACCTGAGCAAGAGAGAGACCCCGTCTCTACTATAAATAGAAAGAAATTAATTGGCCAACTAATATATAGAGAAAAAATTAGCCGGGCATGGTGGTGCATGCCTGTAGTCCCAGCTACTCCAGAGGCTGAGGCAGGAGGATTGCTTGAGCCCAGGAGATTGAGGTTGCTGTGAGCTAGGCTGACACCACGGGACTTACTCTAGCCTAGGCAACAAAGTGAGACTCTGTCTCAAAAGAAAAGAAAAGAAACCAATAAAAAAAGAGAAAGAAATAACACATATAAAGAATTGAAAGTACTTTACCAATACATTGCCCATCCTAGGTATTCAATGATGTAAGCTAGATATAAGAACAATGTAACAAAAAGTTCAGTTTAGTGAAAAGAGCCCTAGCTTGAGAACTAGGACACTAGGATTCTGGCTGCTGAGCCTTTGTTAAACTAATAAGCCCCTGACCTTGAGCTGGACTGTAGTCCCATTAAGGGAGTGTTAGGTCCGGAGCCCAGTGGGAGACACAGGAAGCCTCCCTCTTGTGTAGCAAAATGCTGTTTATTTAGAGCATCTGGGTGCAGATGGGTAGAGGCCAAAAAAAGGGTCCATCACGAGGGAGAGGAAAGCCTTGTGTTTTACAGAGGGTTTTTCGGGGGGGGAGTGAGCTACACCTGCAGAGATAGTGGAGGGGAGTAGCTTTATCTTTATCAGGGAGGATAGGTTGCTGCAGCTGTCTGTTAGATTTGCAACCTCTGAACTCTCCAGACTCCTGTGGCTATTGTTTTACAAGCCTAAGTTTTCCATTAATCTGTCCTATACATACTTTTTGGGTTCCCACTAGGAACAAACCTAACAGGAAGGAGTGTTGGCAAGAGAGAGACAGGTCGATTTCTCAGGCAGCTGGTGGGGAGCTAGCATGCTACCACTAATACAAGTTGGGATGTTTTTCACTGGTGGGCTGAATGCTGTGCTGTGGGAACGCAGAGCTGAGTGAGTGTGCAGCTCTGCCTGGGCCCAGGGTGCCACTTGAGCTTGGCCTTGAATGCTTGCATGTGGAGATTTGCCACTGGAGAAAGGAAGGTTTTCCAGGCAAGGACAAACACCCAAGATCTGCCAGGTGAAATGGCAGGGTGTGCAAAATGGCACCTCACATCCAATCCCACTGCAGTCACCTTTTGGGACTGCCCCTGACTGTTGGGTTGCATCAAATACATGTTTAAGTGGACCCTTTGTGGACTTTAGAAATCTTTTTGCTCTACTGTAGGAAAATAGTGCTTGAAATGGGATTGCTCTATAAACTCCCAGCCCTCACCATTTGGACTGGAGACAGGGAAACTATTAACAACAGTCTGAACGAGAGTCTCAGCTCATTAATAATAGTAGCTAACTTTTCCATGGGGCTATGTGCTAGGCACTGTTCTAAGTGCTGTACTTCTATTAATTTATTTAATCTTCAGAACAATGGTGTAAAAGAGGTGCAGTTATTATCCCTCTATTGAAGATGAAGAAGCTGAGGCCCAGAGAGATTAGATCATTTGCTGAAGGTGAAGATTAGGACCCAGGCTGGCTGACAAAACGCCTGATCCTAACCATTTTGCTGTACTGCCTGTCCAGAGACTGAGGAAGTAAGGACTCAATCTCACACACACATACAAAAAATACATGTAACTAGCACTAACACCTGAGAATTTACAGATTCGAGTATAGCTGTAGTAAATGTTGCATTCATACGAGAGGCCAAGGCATTACTTTTTTTTTTTTTTTTTTTTTTTTTTGAGACAGAGTCTCGCTTTGTTGCCCAGGCTAGAGTGAGTGCCGTGGCATCAGCCTAGCTCACAGCAACCTCAAACTCCTGGGCTCAAGCAATCCTCCTGCCTCAGCCTCCCGAGTAGCTGGGACTACAGGCATGTGCCACCATACCCGGCTAATTTTTTCTATATCTATCAGTTGGCCAATTAATTTCTTTCTATTTATAGTAGAGACGGGGTCTCGCTCTTGCTCAGGATGTTTCGAACTCCTGACCTCGAGCAATCCACCCGCCTCGGCCTC
>VSMD01000956.1:0-39116 GCA_008750895.1 Mirza zaza
TCCGACCCCTTCTCTGATAATGACATCCGTCCCAGTGGGAAGGAGGAGCCTGAACTCCACATCACATGTCTACTGAAAAGCCCTGTGGAAGATTTCCATTTGGCATCTGTGTAGCAGCATCTCGGGTTAACAAGAGCAGGGAGGTGGGCGACACGCTCTGTACGCTTGGGCGCTGGGTGGGGGATGCCGGGATGAAGTCGAGGTGCCTCTTGCCAATGATAAACCATGAGTTTAAAATTCATTAACATTCATTCTGGTGATAGAAATTCCTTAGGGTGGGAGCAAACTCACATTCCCAAGCCAATGTTAAACCTTCCTGAGGGCAAGGGGCACAGTTAAACATTAAATTCTCAAAACAACAGGGAGTGCTCGGAGAGGCGGACTGACCCGCAGGTCCCTCTGCAGGCCACACCCCACAGTGACGACAGACTTGGCAGGTTCTGCAGTAACACGGTTTTCTTCATTCATCCATCAAGTTCGACGGTGACACCCACGGGGGCACAGAGGAAGGGTGCCCCTCCCTGGAGGGCCAAGGAAGGCCATTCAAGGAGCAAGTCCCTCCTATTAGGGTCATATCATGGGATCACAGCAGAGTTCAGACAGAACCACCTAAAACTCTGCAAAAGACACTTTTAAAAAACATGATCTCTTGAAAAAATAAATCGCAACAATTTTCAACTTCATGCAAATCGAGGGAGGAGGAGAGTGAATAATGATAAAAGGTACCGCTGAAAAAATAAACATGATTCTATTTGGGCGGAAGAAATTCATCTCCAAAACCTTGGACGCCATGCCCCAGCTGTCAGCTTCACAACTCTGCTTTCCATTCCTCCCCTCACCGTCCTCCTCTGAGGTGCCCGGGAAGGGGACAAAGTCTTTGGTCTCAGGACGTTGCAGGGTGCAGCATGGCGTACGAGCTCACACCGATGGAAGTCACGGTGGGACAGGGCCCAGGGGCCTCGGGGGTGAAGGGGCGGGCGGCGTGGCGGCCCTAGATGGCGCCTTCGCTGTGCAGGCTGTGGTTGGCCTTACTGTGCGTCACACAGTTCTGTTCGTTGAGCAGGTTGGCCGTCTCGTCCGGCAACCCGTCATGCAGCTCCGTAAGAGTCAATTCGATTTTAGTGTTTTCACTGTCTGAAGACTGAGGGGTTTTGTCCATCCGGGATGCCATCAAGGCATTTTGGTATTGCTGTCTTGAGATCTGGGGCCAGAAGGCGGCACAGAAAACAAACCAAGACAACGCTTATTTTTAGGTTCTCTTGTCTCCACATCGTATTACACATCAAATCCCCCGAAAGGCCCGTAGCTGTTTCTCTAGGAGAAAATCATCCTTGAGAGCAAAGTGAGCCACTTTTTATCATTTATTTATATATGAATATAAATATATATATAAATATATATATATATATATATATATATAAGGAGGGGTCTTGCTCTGTCACTCAGACTGGAGTACAGTGTCAATATCACAGCTCACTGTAACCTCAAACTCCTGGGCTCAAGTGATCCTCCTGCCTCAGCCTCCTGAGTAGCTGGGACTATAAGCCACACCACCACGCCTGGCTAAGGTTTCTGGGTTTTTTTTGTTTTTTTAAGAGACAGGGTCTTGCTGTGTTGCCCAGGTTGATCTTGAACTTCTGGGCTCAAGTGATCCTCCCTCCTGGGGCTCCCAAAGTGCCGAGATTACAGGTGTGAGCCACCACACCAGCCTGACACACTGTATTTAAAGTTCAAGTTGACTCTGGTGAACAAGTCAGTTCTTACTGATGTAACTCACTTCCAAATTTTGTCTCCAGATTTCACAGAGACTAGAAAATAGAGATTGGCTTCTATCAGCGAAAGCTGGCTTGTTCTCCTGAAGTCGTCTTTATTTCAGACCAAGAGAAGAACCCCAACTCCAGGACAGAAGATAAGAGGAGGTGGAGCCATCCTCAGCAACTCTTCTGAGTGTCTTGACCTCAGCCCTCCCTCCCAGGAAGTCACTAGGGTCACAAGCTCATGAAAGCTCCTTGAAGACAGTCTACTGTTTCTCCCCATCTCCAGCTCCCATTCCCGGAAAGAACTCATTGACAGAACCAGGGAGATAAACGTTCTCCCCAGTCTGAGTCTTGGGCACAACAGAGGGAGGTGGGACTTGTGGCTGGGAATTGAAGGCAGGGCACCCCAAGGTGACAGAGGGAGTGCTCGCGGAGTGACCAGGGAGCCAAACAATCTGCTGTGGCAGGTGACATCAAGCTGCGGGGTCCAGCCAAGCCACCCTCTCCTCCCTCACCTTAACAAACTGAAGATCCGAAAGGGCTCGCACTGAGTAGTCGGGGATGTAGACTTGAAGGAACGAAGAATTGAGCTGGTTGTTGCTGCTTCCCAGTGTTGGTGTCACTGCGTCAATCCGGTCACTTCGACTGAGAGAGTCTGAGTGGTTCAAGCCACATGGGCGAGGAGGTGACTTATTTTCACCTGGAAAAGGAGGAAAAAACCCAACTGTTTACGTGAAATAGGTATAGCCAATAAGGTCAGTTCTTTACTTTCCAGATAAAAATCACAACTACCAGCCAGCTGCCTCAGCTGCGGCGCACGCCGCGGCGCGCGGGCTTCTCTGCGGGGCAGGCTGGCCCCACCGCGGTGACAGGCACAAGCCTCCCACGTGTCTGATGGCAGAGACCTTGTGGCTGCGCACCTTGTGAGGAAACCGAGTGCTGTGAAACGCACACGGGGCTGGGCCGAGGCCCAAGCACAGAAGCTGCTTGACCCCAAGCACGGGCTGTGAGGAGGTGGCACTTGTCACTGTGCCGGAGCAAACACAAAGGACTTCGAGGCACGTTCACACGTCGGTCTGTGTTGTGAAGGGATCAGCATGCTTCTCTCTGCTCATACTATATCCCCCAGCCAAATATCACATTTATATCTGACCCCAACAGGACCCCCCCATTAGCCTGAGGATTTCTCAGGAAGACAAGAACACTAGAAGACACCAAACCCTTAAGAAGTCTGACCGAGTTACCTCAGTGCAAGGGTTTGTTCAGTGAGATCTTAATAGCACTCTCTCTCTAAAACAGAAAGGAGATGCAGGCGAGTCTAAGTGTTGTTGCTCTTACAGGGAAGTTGACTGCAGCTTCTAACATATATTTTATTAGAAACAAAACCCACCTCCTTGCCAAAGCTGCTTCCAGTTTTTGCTTTGATAACCAGCTCTGTCGCACAGAGCATAAGGTCACAGAATAGGAGGGGACCATCTGGTCAATGTGTCCCTGACAGAGGCTCCCACAGAGGAGCCAGCCCTCGGCTGGTCCTGACCGTCAGCTACAGGAAGGTCTGTCACCACGCCCAAAGTCTGCCTCCCTAACTCCAAATGACAGTCTCACTTCTGCTCTTCTGTAACCTTCATGCCTCTGCTAATTGAAGTTTGAAAGAGTCCTCAAGGGTCTGAGGAGAGTTATGTTCTCCCTAAGTCTCTTCTATTCCAGGCCAAATACCTCGCTGCACCTCACCTCATGTTTGACTAACCCTCACTCCATCACTGTCCTACACTCCATTTGGCAAATGTTTTAAAAATTAGAAACTTTATTTCTCAATATAAGCTCTATGAAGACACTGCTCTAAGTGACGAGCAGCCATTTAGTCCAACCCTAAACAACTGAGGGTCCTTGGATTTTAACCATGTCAATGGAGTCTTTCTTACATTATTAAATGAAGAAAAATGGGCACCCTTTAAAGTTTTTTGTTTTTTTAAGAGACAGGGTCTTATTCTGTTGCATGGACTGAAGTTCAGTGGCCAGATCATAGCTCATAGCTATTTTGCCCAGGTTGGTCTCGAACTCCTGAGCTAAAGTGGTCCCTGCTCCTGCCTCAGCCTCCTGAGAAGCTGGGACTGCAGGTGTGCACCACCACGCTCAGCTAATTTTTATTTTATTTTATTTTTTTTTAGAGACAGAGTCTTGCTATGTTGCCCAGGCTGGTCTAAAGATTTTTTAAGATTAAGAAACAAAAAGAAGTCAGATGGAGCCAAATCAGGACTTTAAGATGGACCTAATGATTTTCCATTGAAACTCACAAAATTGCCCTTGTGTGATGAGAGGCATGAGCAGGAGAATTGGTGGAAAAGCTCTTTGGTAAAGCTTTCCTGAGTGTTTTTCTGCTACAGCTTTAGCTCACGTTCTCAAAACACTCTCATAATAAGCAGATGTTACTGTTTTTTGGCCCTCCAGAAAGTCAACAAACAAAATGCCTTGAGTATCCCCAAAAAACTACTGCCGTGACCTTGGCTCTTGACTGGTCCATTTCTGCTTTGACTGGCCCACTTCCACCTCTTGGTAGCCATTGCTTTGATTGTGCTTTATCTTCAGAATCGTACTGGCAAAGCCACGTCATCGCTTATTTCAGTTCTTTGAATAAGTGCTTCAAGATCTTGACCCCACGTGTGTAACGTTCCCATCGAAAGCTCCACTCTTCTCTGCAGCCGACCTGCGTGCAGCGGTTTGGGCACCCAGTGAATGGACAGTTTGCTCAACTTCAATTTTTCAGTCAGAATTGTGTAAGCTAAACCAATTGAGATGCCTGTGGTGTTGGCTATTGTTTGTGCTGTTTAATTGTTGGTCCTCTTCAATTAAGGCATGAACACGATTAACTTTTTCCTTAAAAATTGTTGTGGTTGATCTGCTGCAGCCTTTATCTTCAACATTGCCTCAGGCCTTCTTAAAATGAGTCATCCATTTGTAACCCGGTTTCTCTGGGGGCACAGTCCTCATAAACTTCAATGACTTCACCATTCTTCCACCCAAGCTGCACCATAAATTTGATGTTTCTTCTCACTTCAAATTTTAGCAAAATTTAGGGGCTCTTTTCAAACTGATGTCTTATCCTTCTTAGTGCCTCAAACTATGAACAGATCCTGTCAGTGATCCTTTGCTCTAGAGCTGCTTTCTCCATGAGCCTTCGTGCTTAGCCCCAGAGCTCATTCTTAACTGGATCTGGCTGCAAAGGATTTCCTTAATCTCATGGCCTCATTATCATTTGATTCACCCGATCAGAACTGAGGCAATTAGAACCAGGAACAAAGGTAGCAGAGCCCTTGACTCCTCTAAACTTGTGGTGACACGGGTGCCCCCTCAGGCTCGGTGCAAGGTCCAGGTGCCAGGCTGGGGACTCCTACCTGCCCCTTGCTCTGGTCACAGCACCCAGGTGAGGGAGGGTAGCGGCTCCACCCCCATGTTTAGGCCTCCCGCCATTGCCAGGTAAATGTCCTTCTTCAAGTAGGACACAGAACAAAACAAATACTCCAGGAACCTTAGGTGATGAGTTTACTTTCTCCTAAAATTTTTATGTCACAACCTTCCCTACAAGTGTCATGTCATGAACTTATCTTCCATTGTTAGTCAAAATTAAATCTGGAGTAATTCCTCTCACTTCCACTCATCTTCTAAGAGAATAAGGCAAATTAATAATTTATCAGCTGTTTTATATTTAACTGAATGGAACTTTGAACACACGACCCAACTGTGCTAAGCTTCTGACTCCTTGTCTGTAAAATGTGGATAATGGTACACACCTCATGAGGTCTGACGGGGTAAACATGTATCACGTGTAAAGTGCTCAGCAGAGCCTCTGTCACCCAGTGTGTGCCGGTGGGTAGCCGGGTTGACACTTCGTGTTCTTTCGTGAGAGCTTCCTCCCAGACCTGCCACCATGCGCCTGCCCTCATGTGCGAGCCTTTCCACACTGCGGTAACTTCACCCAGAGTGACAGGTCGGTGAGTTCTTTGAAACAAGGGATCCCACTGTATCCCTGGGCTTCAGCCACAATCTTATCACCATGTTCACAGATATCTGGAAATGGCGTTTGTGTCTGTGTTAAAGCTGGCAGGTGCACATCTGAGGCTCATGCGGTACCTCCGAGTTTCCTGTTCTCCCAAGGAGGACTTTGGGGCAATTTCTCTGGTCCTCCAAAGCATCTGGACTCACAGGTGGCCTCCTCTCACCCATGGCCTCTGGTTTGGGCCAGAGGCCACAGCCTGTTTCCCAGGACCCTTTCTAATAGTTCAATAGGCACCCAGTGTGATCAGGGAACTATACAACCCAGAGCTCAGTTCACTACCAGAACCTCAACCTTTTTTTTTTTTTTTTTCCTCGAAACAGAGTTTTGCTTTGTTCCTGGACTGGAGTACAGTGGTGTCATCATAGCTCACTGCAGCCTTGAACTCCTGGGCTCAAGCGATCAATCCTCCTGCCTCAGCTTCCCAAAGTGCTAGGATCACAGGTGTGAGCCACCGCACCCAGCCTCAAACACAGTAATAATAATAGAGGTCTATGTCCTTTATCTAAAGCCATTGGGGGCCAGGAATGTTTCAATTTTGGAAAGGTAGCATGGTCTACATCCCCCATATCGCATACATGCCCCACCATTCAGGGACAGCCCTTGCAACCAAACACATCAACCTACAGTCTGAGGAGCGAGGAGCCGTCCCAAGTAGAACAGACTGTGACGGCCAAGACCCAGGTCAGGTCATGGGCTTTGTTGCCAAATTTATGCACCAAAGCTTGATGACAATGATTATAGGGAAAATTTCCATTTTGATCCTTCTGCCTTCTCACAATTGTTCTTTCGGCCTTCTGTCCCAGCTTATTTTATCCATCCTAGCTAGGAAGTCTTTCCCTTTGGCAGGAGGCTAGAAGATCCAATAAAGAAATGGTCCCAGCCTCCCTGGGAGCCAGCAGGCACCTTCTGGAAGAAGCTGGAAATCACTGGTGTAGTTCAAGCCCGTTTATTAGATATCATATTACTGCAATGCCAGCATCCTCAAAGGCCTGGACCTATGAAATACACTTTTCTATTACTGGATCAGACAAAGCAGGCAGAGCTAGGAAATCTTTAAGATTCATAGTAAAAGCAAAATGCAAATGACATTTCTATGGGCTTCATCCAAATCATTCTACTTTAGCATCTGTGACTTTTCTTTTTAAAATTTTAATCAAATTAGGAGGTTGGATTACATGACATATATATATCATATAGTGGTGAAATCTGGGTTTTTGTACCCAGTGTACAAAAACCCCATAGGTACATTATACCCCATAGGTAATTTTTCATCCCTGTGACACTTTTAAGAGGGAGCAGATGCAAGCGAATAAAATGGGATGAAAAAGTACAACATACATACACATGCATGTGTATGGATACATGTGTATACACACATACATATACACATTTATGTGAATTCTGCTGCTAGTTTGATTCAAATAGCTCCCTGAATAAAATTGTACCCCAAACATCCCAAGCTTTTTAAGAGCAAAGATTTGTGGAAACAGCTTTTGTCTAAGTATTGCTTCTTTCACCAGATATCAGCATCTTAGAGTTTTGCTGAAACTGGATTATGAAATTTAAATTTCAGTCAGATTTAAAAATATAAGCTCTATGGAACAAAATAAATACAGAAAAGTTGTGTTACCAAATAGGAAAACCCAGCAATTTTTTAATTAAAGAAAGATTAAGGCTTTTCCTTTCTTTTTAATGGCTGGACATATTAGCCAGGCACAGCCAAATGCCCTGCAGGGACATGACCAGTGGCTGCTTAGGAATGTGCACAGTGCTGGCTTCAAAACAAAGACAGGGACACAGGGAGAGTAGGGGCCACCTGCCTGACAGATGGCAGAAATCCACACACCTGTTCACCTGCATGTGAAAAGGGGACTCTAAAACTGGAACGTTGTGGGCCTGTGTGGATGGGGTATTTTTCTTGCTTACCAAGAAAAGTGCATCGTCTTTCAGGCTTTTAGCTGAATGTGTTCTACAGAAGCATCCCTGGGTTTAGAGGCCTTCAGGGCCTCTGCAAACTCCACGCACCATGATTTACTGAGGTCAGAGCAAGAACTAAAAGCAGCCCACTTTTGCTGACCTGAAAGTTCAAGGTCAGTGGTGCATGCAGGGAAGGAAGGGAGCGCTAACGATCCATATCAGAACCACTCTCCCTCACCATGTTTCACCACCGCCATGTTCCAGAACTCCCCGCCAGTCTCCCACATTCTCTCTGCACCTGCTGTGGCTTATGCTTTCCTGGAGAGCTCGCTGGTAAGTCAGAGAACCTTAGGGTTTTAGCACTTGAAGGAAAACTGGACACAGCTATGTCCATATAAAAGCAGCAGACCCAGCCAGCCAGGCGGCTGTGGGTCTAGGGCAGGCAGCAAGGAGAATTATGAAAAGGAAACATGCAGAATTACCTGGAGAACCTGCTGCTAACAACTCTGTTCTGCTGACAACAAAGGTACGAGACAGGGACAAAGGAACTGAAAAATGGAGAAAAACAGGGTGAGACCACATCAAAAGGCAAGAAAGGAGATCTCTGCAATCAAGGGACAGGAGTAGATACCTGCTCTATTGATACAGTCAATCGATTCCAGAAATGCAAAAGCCCGTGTGGCGTTATATAAACCGAACAGAACACACGCTGCTTTTCAGGAAGAACACAGGGAGGCCGAGATTAGGAGAAATGCTACCCACGAGCTTTTTACTAACCTAGCAATCTCTTAAGCCATTAATAACCAATTGGGGTTTATAGCTCAAAACGTGCTATTCTTAAGGATTTAAGTCACAAATAGCCACACAAAAGGGGAGCTCGATTAATCAACTGCCCTAAGAATGTGATCCAAGCCGCTGGTGCCTGCACCCCAATACTCCTTCGCGGCCTACAGCACCCTATCTGTGTCTCATTGTAATTTTAACCCGACACTTTGAATTGCTTTGGATGTTCAAATGTCAAAAGAGAGGGAAGTAAATACAGAATGCGTACACGGGTTTCCTGAGAATGGCAGACCAAAGTCATCTTCACCACATGTACGCAGGCGGGGGCCATGGCTCCAGTTGTCTGCAAGGGGCAACGAACACGCAGCGTCAGGCAGGACTCATGCTTTCTGGGCAGGTCTTGAGAACCAATCATTGTAGGTTTTTTCCCCAGACAACTAACATTAATAAATGCAAACTTTACCTTAAGATGCCTATACTAACTGTGCCTCTCAATGGATATACAAAATCCCGAATCCTAGTTGTAAAAGTTAAGTAAAATACGGTATGTTCTAGGATAAATAAGATGCCATTAATGAAATTCTCCTTTCTCAGCGGTTGCAAACCCAGTGAGCAATCTGTGTCTAGGCTTCCTGTCAGAGGGATGCCCCTCACTTCCCTTCCTTTTCTTTTTCATAGAGACAAGTTCTTGCTCTTGGCTCAGCCTGGTCTCAAACTCTTGGCTTCAAGTGACTCTCCTGCCTCGGCCTCCCAAAGTGCTAGGACTATAGGCGGGAGCCACTGTGCCCAGCCTTCCCTTTCGGAATAGGACTCATCCTTACATTACCGTTCGATATGAACTGGGCTAATATGTAGGTTTCAAGAACCAGTTATCAATAAACATGTACAACTTACCCTTTTAGCCTTCTTTCCAAAGCCACCTTATAAATCTGGTTCTGCTAACCGGGGGCTAATTGGAGGTGGGTTACCAGAAAGTCATGGTTACGCCACCTTTTTGTTAGACCAACATTTCCTTTTACACTTTAAAAGTTACAAAGCATTTGTGAGTATCGCTGCATTCTATTCTAACAATCACATGAGGTAATATTATTATAGCCTTTTCATAATGAGGAAACCAAAGGCCTCACCCAGTGTCACACCACAACCCGTATGTGACAGAACTGAGGCTGTCACCCAGGTCTTCTCATGCCCAGTTAAGAACTGCCCTGTCTCTCTTCTCATGAAACAAAACAGAAAATCACCTTCAAGTTTACAACAGAGACCTACTAATTAAGTAGGGTCATTCTGGCTTGTCGTGTCAGCAGTGAACAATGGGGACACCGTGCCCACAGGACTCAAAAACCTGCACCAGGATACTGAGAAGATACATTTGGGGCGCAGGTTTGGAAATAGCAGAGAATTCTCATCTCACAGCTTTCTAAATGCAACATCCTTGGGTTCCTTAGACTGTTGGGTGACGCAGGAGGCGTCACAGAAACAGACTGGTCTGGCGGCATCTCCTCCCCCTGTGAGACTGGTTTTCAGAAGTGACAACCTTCTTTTAGGATGGGCTATTTTTAGGTTTGAGGTTTCTAAAAGAAGTTTCCTAGCACAGCACACCATTTAGTGTTTTTGCCACAAGATGGCGCTCCAGCACCTCTGACCCACCTGACCTGCTCGGGCGGGTAGAGGAGCAGCGCACTTGGAAAAGCAGTACTGCAAAGAGGGACCTTCGAGCCCCATCCCCAGGAGTGAGCGAACGCATCAGCATCTAAGTGCTTTTGTCCTTCTAGGGCACACCCAGCTTGCTGGCACCTTGGAAGAATATTGTGCTCAGACACCTTAGTGTCAATCCCCAGGGCACACCCACCCTTAGCTGACTGACTTATCTGGCCAGCTCTATAAACAAGGAGAGCTGGCTGCAGGCAGTAAATATAGAGTAACCACCTCGTTCATTCTCAGGAAACCACAGATTAAACCCCCCCAAATAGCTAATATTTAAAAGACTCAACACCACCAAGTGTTGGCTATAGAGCACCTGGAACTCACACAGGACAGGTGGGAGTATACACAGAGACATCCGCTTTGGAAAACTCTAGGCAGTATACTAAAGCCTAAGGTGCACATAAGCCAGGACCCAGTAATTCCACTCCTGAGTATTTTGCACCCAACAGAAACACACACATGTTCACCAAGAGACAAGTACAAGGACGTTCACAGCCACACAATTCATAGTAACCCCAAACAGAAAACCGCTCCACTTTCCGTCAGCAATAAAAAATGCATTACTGCACATTCACACAATGGAACACTGTCCACGGCAACAAGAAACAGTAGAATCACACACAGCAACACAGGTGAATGCGACAAGCATAACATTGAGCGAAAGAAGCCAGATTCCATATGATTCACACTGTGTACTTTCATTTATAACAAGTTTAACACTAGCCAAAACTAGTCTATGCTGAGAAATCCAGTGAGCAGTTACTTTGGGGGACAGTGACTCAAAGTGAGTGCAATGGGGCTTCAGGGGTTCAGGATGCTCTGTCTCCACCTGGGTGCTAGTGCACACAGGTGCACTCAGTTTGTGAGCATTCATGGACGTACTGGCTTATGATTTGTGCAGTCTTTTTGTATATATTATATACTTCAGTAAAAAGTCCAAGAACTAAATGAGTAAGGTCAGCCGGCAGGTACAGAGAGAAAGATGACCGGCGAAGGGCATCACTCCCTAAACTGTGGCCCTTCCCCAAGAGGCTGAGACGCAGCAACGCACCTGGAGAGGCCGTCAGGGCCATGACGCCATAGTAAGAGAAGGCACTAGCTTCGAACTTCATACCTTCTTTCCCAGCTTCTACTTCCACCTTCCCCTGCGGAGAGAAAAGGTGAGTATTTTCAGTCCAGTTGCATAAATCTACTTGCACACTCTACACAAAATCTGGTCCTTCCTCTGATGTTTGTCTAAGTTCCCTTCCCAGCAATCCCAAGGAACCGGAGCCTTAGATAGTGCTCGCACTTAGAGGGGTGGGCTACCTCATCTTAAATAGAAGACTGGATTTGCCAGGATAGGCAGAGGTGACAGCATAAATGTGATGTTTTCTTTCTGAGTCCCAACATTAATATTCTCCCAACATCCTGAGTTCTTGGACTCTTCGAGAGCCCTCCAGTAGTAAAAGGTGGTGCCCTTGCTCCATCTCACTAGACCAACACTAAGAACGTGTTCAGTGACAGGTGCCCGAGCTGTCCTGCAGGAGCCGGAGGTGGGGCAGAGAGGAGTAAGCTGGCTCCTGGGGCAGAACCCACTCTCCTCTCTCCAGCACGTGTCCTGATCCACCGAGCAGACACCTCGTGGGCCAATGCCTTGTTGTCCAGTCTCCCCGGAGGCACTTTGGCACGTTGGGACTTTCTCCTGTCTTGGGAAAGCACCTTGAATAAGTCTCCTTCCATCAGAACAATATTCTCCTCTCCTCCCCTAAGGTTTTCTCTTTTCTTTCCTTTTTCTAACTTGTCCATAACTTCTTCACTTATATCCATTCTTATGGGAAAGACTGTGCCTTATTCCTCCCCTTAACCCTGGGTCCACTAGAATACCTTCAATGACAAGTACTCAACATGCAATTTTTGGGCTACTGAAATACTCTCATAAGTGAGTTTTGCTTCTAGATTTCCAAGCCAAGGGTCAGAAGGCTTTTGTTCACGTTCCCTGTAACTGCCTCTCCAGTGAGGGGCTGTCTCTGTGACACAGCCTTTACAATAAGGAAACAAAAATTAAGCTACCATTTATCAAAAAGGAGCTGTGCTAACACTTCAGTGTTTTATTAACTCATTTAATGCTCACAATTCTACAAAGTAGACACAATTAATCCTCATCTTATAAATCAGGAGAGTGGGAACCAGAAAAACTTAGTGGTCAAAGAACAAGCTCTTAGTGTGCTACAGTATGCCACCAACATTGCACTCTATTATTTTGATCATTCCTTATTAAGTTGTTCTATATTCTCAACTAGAGAAGCTCGTTCTCAAATCATTTCTGCAGAAGTCTATCTGTGGCTTCTCTTTAAGGTTTTCTTTCGCTCAGTGGAAATATTGGTCTTCCCAGTCCCCAGCCCATTCTCTCACTGTAAGAATTGAAAACTCCAGCTCACGCCTGTAATCCTAGCATTCTGGGAGGCCGAGGCGGCCGGATTGCTTGAGGTCAGGAGTTCGAAACCAGCCTGAGCAAGAGCGAGACCCCCGTCTCTACTATAAATAGAAAGAAATTAATTGGCCAACTAATATACATAGAAAAAATTAGCCGGGCATGGTGGCGCATGCCTGTAGTCCCAGCTACTCGGGAGGCTGAGGCAGCAGGATCGCTTGAGCCCAGGAGTTTGAGGTTGCTGTGAGCTAGGCTGACGCCACGACACTCACTCTAGCCTGGGCAACAAAGCCAGACTCTGTCTCAAAAAAAAAAAAAAGAATTGAAAACTCCAGCCATAAGGTAAAATCAACCTGCAAACAAGCAGGCACTGGGACCGGTCAGGTGCAGGCGGGGCCCTGTGGGAGCCTGCAGTCCAGAGGGGAGTGGAGAACTCACGAAAACCAATGACACAGCGGTAAACAGGAGATCTGCACGAGGAAAAGGACATGAAGATGAGAAGTTCAAAGAAAACAATCTACTTCCTGTTCTTGTATAAAGACAAATTTTATACAGGAAGGAAAAATCTAAGGATGAGCAGGATTTGGTTGACCCAAGAGAGGGGAACAGCATGAGGGAAGGTCAGAGGCAGGGACAGCGTTCAGCCAGGTGCATTGGTTTGCTCGGGGACAAGGCAGGACAGGCAGCCCGGTGAGCAGGTCAGACTGTGGAGCCCGAGTCGTGGAGGGCGGTGCAGGTTACCAAGCTGAGGAAGAGGAGTCCAGACCTACAAGGGGTTGGGATCCTCAGACTGGAAAGAGGCTGCCACGAGAGAAACTATAGACAAGGGAGCCACATAATTTCGTGAAACCATTAGGGAGAAAGAAATGTAAGGGAGCGACAGGAGTCTGTCACCACAACAGAGGTTTGCTCCGAGGGGTTTGCTCAGGATACCACGAGGAGACAGGGAGGCAGGAAAGGGGCTGCAGCAGTGGCTGGGGCCTTTGCAGCAGCTCAAAAAGCCTGAGATGTAAGAAGAGGGTTGGGAGAAGATCTTCTTCCACAGAAGAAGATCTGAGAGTGGAAGAGACACAGCAAATGGAAAGAAAAAAGGACCAAACTGCAGCCGGTGACTGAGAGCAGGAGGACATAGAGAAACCAGGACGGGACCAAAGGCAGAAACAGACGGCAGCATCACCACAGAAAGCCAGGAGAGAGGGGAGTTCCACGACAAAGGACGGCTGGTGGAGAGAGTAACGTTACTGATGAGGGAGGATTTTCCACCCCACAGGGAAGATAGGACAGGCATGATATCCTCCTCCTGCCCAAGGAGGGACACAGCTCCAGGGCGAGTGATGGCCATTCAGGACCTGGAACTCAGCATGGCAAAAGTCATCGTGGAGGGAGAAGAGGTGGCAACCAAAGGGCAAGAGCCAATAGCTGGCAGGAGATAAGGGGGCATGGCGCAAAGAGACTGGCTCAAAGACGGCAGAGTAGGAGGAAGAGGCCGAGAGATGTAATGTTCCAAGACACAGGGCAAGAAAAGCAAAGTGGCTGATGGTGTATATCTTCCTAGTTATGCACCCATTTCTTCCCAGGCTAATCCTTGATTTTGTGTCAGATGATAACATGTGTGTCTATGGTATCTGAAATGCCTTCGTAGTTGGTAATATCAAGAGTGGCTGCCGGACCATCTCTGAACCTGACCTTGCATGTGGAAAGTCAGGAGGAAGGCTCAAGCCCCACAGAGCCTCATAATAGCTCCATCTCCACTTGATCTGATATGCATTGTTTGTTGTACAAGTTACAGTGCTTTTTGTGTTCTATGTACTTGCAAATGGATGTCAATTCACAGTTCTTTTCTGATGAACTCTCAGAACCTGCAGGGTAATAGTTCCTACTAAAATAAGACTAGAAAATAACACCTTGTCTATCTCTTGGGAAGGAGCTGTTCACGGCGCAGTACTGCTATGACACTCAGAACCTCTGCCTAGCAAACTCAAGGGCAGAGATCCCCAAATATTGTTGTCTTGCTGCTACTTTCAGGTATTCTGATTTAACTAGTTTGAGGAGCAACCTGGCATTAGGATTTCTGAAAGCTCTCCAGATGACTCTAGCAAGCAGCAAAGTCTGGGAATCACTGCTTCAAGCCTGTCTGGGAATGCAGTAAGCCCTGGCCTCACAGGCACAGTGGCCGTGAGTCTGTCAATTACACAAGGACAGCTGCAGAGGAAGTCAAAGCTCTAGACCACAGCCATCTCAGCTACTGTTTCCTCTGTCCTAAAGGACAGGACCTGGGGCAGGGGAGGGTCAGGCTATCTTCCCTTGGGATTCCACCTAGTCAACTTCCACTGGGCTACACGGTAGACACACTAGGTCAGTGGTTCCTAGACATTTGAAGTCTAAGAGCCATTGAAATGCATCTCTATCCTAAAACTGGGGACAGACATAGTGTTGCCAAATTTTACTTCATAAGATATTTTTAAAAAACATAGCCATCTACTGTTACCATCATTTCATAAGAGACCAGACATCTTAACCCCCCAAATTTAGAAAATATATAATTTCACAACAGGTCTTCAAAATGAATACGTGTAGCTTTATGAAAAACTCATTGCAATTGCCTTTATTTTTCTCATTTTGCCTCAAACTGGTAAAGACTTTGTCAAAGTATCTCAGCACTTAGGAACCACTGCACCATACTAATTTTACTTCACTTATAAAACTGCAATAGATTAAAGGACCCCTGCAGGTCTTTCAGTTCTAACATTCTATGATTCTACAACTCGAAGAGTTTTAAGAACAGCCCATCCCTATAGCCCTCTCTATAGGAGTTAAGCTTTTCTACCAAGTTTTAAAAACATCTAGTAAACATTTCTTTTGTTCATTTGTGTGTGTTAGTGGTTCCAAAAAGTTCGTTTTCAAATAGCCCTAACCAGGGTACAAACCAGGGCCCTCCCCATGTGGAAATGGCTTACCAAAAACCAATTAGGTGTTTTCTCAAATAATAACTTCTTCCATATAAGGAAGCCACATACTGATTTTACTTTAGAAATATTCATAAGTTTATTCTAGCATATCACAAAAAAAAAAAAAAAAACCCAGGACAGCACTCGATGGACTCAGAGCATTCCCAAAGGGGACTAGGGCCTCCTGTTTGTAAACCGACACTTTAGGAAGGCGGCCTCGCTGCACCAAGCAGAGCTGGAACCCTGGGTAAGTTTCTACCACAGGATCCTACCTTTCTTTGGGCAGAGGTATCAGATAACCTCTTCTCAAAGTTTCCGATTGTCCACAAAGTACTAAATGCCTCATGCCTTACCTTGCCTTGGAGCTGAATCCTACGCAACCCGGTCAGCACGGCACAGCCACGCGACCACCACGGGGCGGCCAGTGGCACCAGGGAGACACCCCCGCACGCCACGTGCTGAACAGCGATTAATGCTTGGTCTCTTACTCACTCTCAAGTGGAGTTTTACTTTGTTTTGTTTTTAAAATCACCATTATGAAGTATCTAGGGGAGGCCTGTCACCTGGAAGAAGGTAATTAGGAGGCCAGGGGCGCAAACATCAGAAGCGCTCACCAGCAATCCCTGCGAACGGGGTGGCAGCACCCAAAGACTCCGGCGTGACGCTGGCATCCAACGCTTTCCAGCCACGCTTTCAACTGGACTCTTTAATGGAGCCCTCAGACTCTGCAACTTTGCTAAATGTTTCATTTTTTCAAAATTTTGACAGTCAAAAATTAATTTATGCACATTTTAGATCAACTGGTTGTCCATCTTTTTTTTTTTTTTGAGACAGAGTCTTACTCCATTGCCTGGGTTAGAGTGCCGTGGAGTCAGACTAGCTCACAGCAACCTCAAACTCCTGGGCTGAAGCGATCCTCCTGCCTCAGCCTCCCAAGTAGCTGGGACTACAGGCATGTGCCACCATGCCCGGCTAATTTTTTCTATATATTTTTAGTTGGTCAATTAATTTCTTTCTATTTATAGTAGAGATGGGGTCTCACTCTTGCTGGTCTTGAACTCTTGACCTTGAGCGATCCTCCCGCCTCAGCCTCTCAGAGTGCTACAATTACAGGCGTGAGCCACCTTGCCCAGCCCGGTTGTCCATCTTCTAACCAAGTTCTGCCACCAGATGTCAGTGCCAGCACCTGCCTGAGCGTTCAGTCGCCCTGGTATCAACTTGTGCTACCTGGATCATCACAGCCAGGCCCTGCTACTCGGGTCAACCTCAAGCTTGTCAGAAATGCAGCATCTCTTGGAAACTCAGACTTGTGGGGGGAGGGGGGAAAAGGGCATTTATTGAAACCTTAAAAAAAGAAAAGCATACGAACTATATAAAAGCAGAGCAAAAACAAAAATACCATAAGCAAATCGTCAAATTTTTTTCAGTGTGATAATGTTGTAGTTATATGTAGGGGTTTATCCTTATTCTCAGGATTTATATATTAAGATTAATATTTAGTGATGAAATACCATAATTTCTACAATTTACTTTCAAATGAAACTGCAAAATTTTATATGTAAAGAGATACAACACAAATGTGGTATAGTTACTAAAAATTGGTAAACCCAGATGGAGAATATCATTGTACAATTCTTTCACCTTTCTAAAATTTTTCAAACATAAAAAGTTGTATGTGGTTGGGGTAGGGAAACACTATAAACAAAGTCAAATGACAAAATAGAAAAAATATCTGTAATGAATCACAAAGGGCTCACACCCTAATATGCAATGAGCTCCTAGATTTTCAAAGGAAAAAGACCAAAACACTAGTTTTAAAAAATAGAAAAGATATAAACAGCTTACTGAAAAACAAATGCCAGTGATCCTTAAACAAATGAAAAGATACTTGGTCTTACTCATAATAAATACAAAACTATACAAGTATACTATTTCTCACCTATCAGATTAGCAAAAATCCAAGTTTGACAATATATTCTGTTGGCCACTCTATGGAGAAACAACCCTTGCTGGCAGGAATGTAAAATGGTATAATCTCTATGGAGATAAAGTTTGGTAATACCTAGCAAAATTGCATATTCATTTACCCTTTGACCCAGGAATTCCACCTCAAGGAATCTCTCCCAAAAACAAATTAGCAAAATTATTAAATGACTTATGCATAAGGATATATATTGCGACAGTATTTGTAAAAGCAAAAGACTGGAAATGATCCAAATGTCAACTAATACGGAACAAGATGAATGAATCATGTTCATCGGGATAGAATACTATACAGCTATAGAAAGAATGAGAAAGAGTTCCATACACTTGCATGGATGATCTCCAGGATATACTGTTAAGTGAACAAAAAATAACAGGGAGAAAAAAGGCATACCTTAACTAAACTGTGAAGGTTGGTATCACCAATGATAAAGCAAACCAATATCTTGTGCCTCTTGATATGATGCACTAGGAAGAATACAATATCGTTTCTGTGGCTTCTCTGTCCCAAATGCTAACCCTGAATCTAATCATGAGACAATATCAGGTAAACCCCAAATAAGGGACATTCTACAAAATAACTGGTCAAAAATGTAAGGTCATGAAACACAAAAATCTAAATAACTATTCCACATTAAATAAAACTAAAGAGACAGAACGACTAGACATGTTACACTAGCCTGGACTGGATCCTAGATCAGAACAAAACGTATTTTTGTTTTGCTATAAAGGATGTAAGTGGTGAAATTTTAATAAAGTCTGTAGATATGAAAAAAAAAAAAAAAAAGAAATGCAGCATCTCAGGCTCCGCCCCAGACAGACGGAAGCAGAAGCGGCATCTCATCCAGACCCCAGGTGAGTCCTATGCACGTTACAGCGAGAGAAGCACTGAGCTAGAGAGTAGGCATCAGGGAGGGACTTAACATGGACATAATCGAGTCATACCCAGTGGAGGTCAAATGTAACAGCACTGTACCAACCTTCAAGGTAGCTGGCGCTGAGCAAGGGCCTGCGCTCGGCCATCCCGGGCGCCCAGGCGTGCTGAACGCAGAGGAGCCCGAGCTGCAGCACCCGAGACCAGCAGTGCTTTCGGATCAGCCCAACTGTATCGTCTACGCATTTAGAAATTGATATCAATTTGACAATTTGTTTTGGTTTATAGTTACATATGAGAGTTCTACGCCAAAGGAGCTTATACCTAGTCTTATACTGACACATTCTGAGTAGCATAACTTTTAAAATATAGGTTTAATGCTGGTCGTCCAAGTAGATTTTTTTCTTTAAAATGAGTGTATTATCTATACTCGAGATTAAGGATTCATTATTACACTGGGATGAATAGACCATGCAACTCAAGAATCTGTGACAAGGTTTTGTATTGAAGGCTTAAATTCATCTTCTAGCAGCAGGTGAAGCAATACTAAGAGGTATCGTCAGGAACTGTATGGATTCTAAGATGCGACCTGCCACCTCCACAGAGAATGGTTCCTCTCCAAAGGGCAAAATCCCTTTGAATGTGTGTCACAAGCTTTAAAAACAGTGCAGATGAGGAGGGAATGAAGGAGGGAGAAACATTAATCTTGAGGCATGAAATCAAAAAAATTTAGCTCCAGGAAATAAAAATGTAGCCCTTTCTGTCGATTATATAATTGGCAAATAGCTATTTCTATTGTTTTCCTTTATAGTTTCACATATTTCCTTATATACAACTTAATTATTCCTTATATTTACTAAATCATAATCTGGTTTATGCTTTGCTGTGGAAGAACAATCTCTACTTTTTATTTTATTTCACTGTAAAACACCAACTGTATCAATCATATATAGTCATCTATTACTCTATTTTTATTATAAAAATGGCTTCTAATGGTTGGAATTACCATGCATACACTATTTTTTTACTTGACATTTTCTATATGCATTCCATTTTCTCCATTACCTCATAATGATCCCTCATATTATCATATCTCATTCTGATTAGCTAGACATATGAAATATTTCTACTATTTTATAATTAATAGATTTGCTATAACATATTTGCATAGATAGCTTTGTAAACAAGGATTTCTTTAGATGTGAGACTGAGTTTAAGGAAATGATTTGTTCACAGCACTTTTTCTTTTTTGTCCACTACCTTTTTATAAAGATGCTTATCTGGGCCAGGCAGGGTGGCTCACGCCTGTAATCCTAGCACTCTGGGATGCTGAAGCTGGAGGATTCCTGGAGCTCAGGTGTTCAAGACCAGCCTGAGTAAGAGTGAGACCCATCTCTACTAAATACAGAAAAATTAGTCATCCAGGCATCATCGTGTGCACCTGTAGTCTCAGCTACTCAGGAGGCTGAGGCAGGATGATCACTTGAGCCCAGGAGTTTGAGGTTGCAGTGAACTATGACGACGCCACTACACTCTACCCCGGATGATGGAGCAAGATAAACAGAAACTTTTCAAAAGAAGACAGAATAATGGCCAACAAACATATGAAAAAATGCTCAACATCTCTAATCATCAGGAAAATGCAAATCAAAACTACAATGAGATATCACTTATCTCCAGTGAGAATGGCCTTTATCAAAACGTCCCAAAACAATAAATGTTGGCGTGGATGCGGAGAGATAGGAACACTCCTACACTGCTGGTGGGACTGCCAACTAGTGCAACCTCTGTGGAAAGCAATATGGAGATACCTTAAAGTGATACAAAGTAGATCTACCATTTGATCCAGCAATCCTATTACTGGGCATCTACCCAAAAGAACAAAAGACAATCTATAAAAAAAAGACATCTGTACTTAAATGTTTATAGCAGCATAATTCACAATTGCAAAGATGTGGAAACAACCCAAGTGCCCATCAATACATGAGTGGATCAATAAAATGTGGTATTTGTATACCATGGAGTACTATTCAGCTATAAGAAACAATGGTGATATAGCACCTCTTATATTTTCCTGGATAGAGCTGGAACCCATTCTACTAAGTGAAGTATCCCAAGAATGGAAAAACAAGCACCACATGTACTCACCAGCAAATTGGTATTAACTGATCAACACCTAAGGGCACATATAGGTATAACATTTATTGGCGTCGGGCAGATGGGAGGGGGAGGAGAGGATGGGTACATACATCCATACATACATAATGAGTGCGATGTGCACCATCTGGGGGATGGACACGCTTGAAGCTCTGACTCCGGGGGAGGGCAGGCAACATACGTAACCTAAACATTTGTACCCCCCTAATATGCTGATATATATATAAAAAAAGATGTTTATCTGTTTGTTTCAGTTATTTCTTTTTAGAGATGGAGTCTTACTATGTTGCCCAGGCTGGTCTCAAACTCCTGGCCTCAAGCAATCCTCCCACCTTAGCCTCCCAGGGTAGCTGGGACTATAGGCATATGCCACTGTGCTGGGCTTGTTTGTTTTCAAAAACCAAGAATGGATGTTTAACTCTGTCAACTGCCTTTCTGATATTTCTTGATATGAGAGCATAACAAATTTGTTTTTTTTACTTTTCTAATTAACGTAGCATATTTTGGTTTTGTTGCTCTTGTATCAAACTATCCCCGCATTCCTAAAATAAACCCAATTCAGTCACAATCACAATGAATAACTCTTTGGTATGTTGTTGCTTCTCTGCTACCTTTTTATTTAGAAATTCCACATCAAAGTTGACAGGTGAGACTGGCCATATTATCAGATTTTAAGATTAAGCCCGGATTAGCCTAAAAGAATGCAGCTATCATACCAACTTGTTCTAATTGTATAATATAGAAATTATGAGTTATTTAAAGTTTGAATTTTTTTCTTACCAAATCCTTTAATTCTGGCTGCTTTTGGCGGGGGGGGGGGGCAAGGAGAAAACTTTGTTTTTTTCTCTTTTATTAACTTATGCCAATAGAACATTAATCTTGTTAATCTTTTAAAAGAACCAAATTTTGATTTTATTTATGGGTTGTAAGGTTTTTTCATTTTATTTTTTAGAGATAGGGTCTTGCTATGTTGGGTAGACTGGTCTTGAACCCCTGGGCTCAAGCGATCCTCCTGCCTCAGCCTCCTGAGTAGCTGGGACTATAAAAGCACATGCCACCACTCCTAGCTAATTTTTTAATTTTTTGCAGAAATGGGATCTTATTATGTTGCCAAGGCTGGTCACGAACTCAGCTTCAAGCAATTCTCCTGCCTGGGTCTCCCCAAAGTGCTGGTATTACAGGGGTGAGCCACTGCACAAGGCCAATGCATGTGGTTTCATGACATTTCCATCTTTTTGTATTTACTAGAATGTACATTGTGACATAGTAAAAATGATCAATTTTTATGAAAGTCATGTAAACTTTATAAAAAGTGTATTTTCCTGGTCTTTGTTTAATTTTCTCTAAATATCTGTTAATTGTATTAGTTATACAATTTAAAACTAACAGTTTTTTTGGTATGCTTGTTCTTTTCGGATGGTGGAAAAACATTTCCACCAAAATTCCTCTCCATGTCTACTTTTATATATGTATTTTGTTAAGTTATTTAAGGTATGTGGAGCCAATAAAGTGTTTCCCCATGATTTTTGTGCTTTTGTCATTGCCCTTATTGATCCCCTAATATATTTTAAACACCTACTTCTTCAGATAACACTTGAAGTTTCAGCTTTCTTATGCTTATGTAGAAGGTACATACATGGTAACATACAAAATATTATTTTAATTGTTTACTTAAATCATTTGTTTGAATAGGCTTTATTTCATCTAGGGCTTAAGCTAAAAAATGATGTTTCTACTTATAATTATATCCCCAACATCACTTGGTAAAAGAGTTTTTTGGCCGGGCGCGGTGGCTCAAGTCTGTAATCCTAGCTCTCTGGGAGGCCGAGGTGGGCGGATCGTTTCAGCTCAGGAGTTCGAGACCAGCCTGAGCAAGAGCGAGACCCCATCTCTACTATAAATAGAAAGAAATTAATTGGCCAACTAAAATATATACAGAAAATATTAGCCGGGCATGGTGGCACATGCCTGTAGTCCCAGTTGCTTGGGAGGCTGAGGCAGCAGGATTGCTTGAGCCCAGGAATTTGAGGTTGCTGTGAGCTAGGCTGACGCCACGGCACTCACTCTAACCTGGGCAATAAAGTGAGACTCTGTCTCAAAAAAAAAAAAAAAAAAGAGTTTTTTTTCTAGAGTCTGCAGAAGGCATCTCACTGGCACAGGCCAGGAAGGAAAGGCACATGTTGCCACTTTCTTTTGATTTAATGCTCATGAAATGCAGTGGAACGTGCTCAATAACCTGAAATGAATTGCCAGTGTTGGATTAGTGACATCTTAGGGTAGAATATGCCTCATAGGGATGGCAGCTATGCCAGACTGACTGACGGTGTGATGGTATTTCATTTTGTTATTCTCTGGATACCTCAGAAAAATCAGCTAGTCTACAATACCATCATTTTCACCAAACTCTACAATTTAAACACTTCCCTAAGTCATGTTCATCAAGCACACACACTAGTTATAAAACCCTCATGATATCATCAGTTCAACAATTCAAAAAACTTGTCACATTTATGTAAATATTTAACATGAATAGGTATTCAAATATGAGCACATATATATAAATACCTTATCAATAATATCTTTGTTAAAAGAATTGACAGGGATTTTGAAGTCCCTACTCCATAAAATTTATTTTTAGATCCGTGGCTTTTCTGATACAGCAATGGAGTGTTACTGAATCACAACTTCATAAAAGCTAATTATGTGAAAATAGACAAATCGAAAACCAGTTTCTAATATACCACTGAAATTCATAATGTCAATCCTCAAAATTCTCCTATATCAGTCTTTAATGTAATTCAGTTTCTCTAGGCTTAAGGAATATTCACACCTAGTTTTTATGAAAAACATGAATGTTATATTCCTTCATTGCAGTAAGTAAATTCCCAACAGTGCTCTCAGAATTTTGAGCTTATATATTTCTAGAGAAAAGGAAAAACAATTGAGTAAGATGACTAAAGTTGGAAGAATCAGGGTACTAACTTAGTAAACCTGCGGACAGAAATTTCTAAGACAAACTATAAGAAAATGGCATGTAACCAGTTAATCCATGGCATCTTTCCACTCCCCACTCTCACTTTCAGACACGACAATACTGCCCACACATGGGTCACACACAAGATCACACACTTTCCGGAGTATGACATCTACACATCTGATAAGAGTTATTTTCAAAAAAGAACCTTCTTAATTCTTTTAGACAATTGTGGCGTTGCTAGCTTCATGTAAATTTTAGGGCCTGCCAAGTACTAATTGTACTCTTATAACAGTAGCTCCCATTCATATATAGGAAGTCACCAAGAAATATGAGAAAGCTTAAGGGTATTTTCAGACTTTCTCACCCTTCCCCTGGCCAACAGAGCTCACCCTTAATATTCTTGTATTGAAATAAACTCAGATTTCCTATAAAAGCAATTCTTTAATGAAAAGGTATAAGAAGTCGATAAAACTAGCATGTTACTCATTATAATACCCACCTTGGCCCCCATGCCAAGGATAGAGCTCTATTAAGTGAAATAGTGATATAAATAAGGCCTCCTGTGGACTCAAACACCAAAGCCCCTCAAAGAGGGTTCAGAATGAACTGACCTTCCCATCTTATGTAGATTATGTTACAGTGAGAAGGAACTAGTTACCATTGCTCTGAGAGGCTGTAATTATTATCAGTTCCTCTGCAGAACACAGTCTGGTTAGTAACCAGGAATAAAAACAATAAATGGATTATTTTGACAATGTTAATGGAAGAGTTACTAAGATATCTCTATGAAGTTGTATAAGACTAAATCCTAATGAGGGATGGAAAAAAAGAAAAGATGATAAAAAAGATACCGCAAGGAAGCTGTAACACTTAAATTTCAAACACCCACTACGATATGGACACGTACAGGCATCTTCCCAAACTCTTTAGAAAATTCTAACCATTGAAGTCACCATTCTTCATTTGATTCAGCACTTCAGCAATCATTGGGTGCCTTTCAGCATTGTAAATTAAAGTAACTGATGACATTTATATCAGAATTACTTTATAGATATGAAAACAGGGAGACAAAATCCTCCCATGCGGGCGGCTACCCCTTATGCAAAAAGTTAAGTAAACCCTGATACCCATTCACCTGTACCAAACCTCCTCAGAACCGCAAAGGTGATTGATTACTCAACGAAAGCAAACAATGAATGAATAATTCTTCTGACCTGCAAAATGAGAACGAAGTAGTCTACAGGTTTGTTGCGCTGGTAGAGGTAGTACTCTGGTGCTTTCTTGTTCTTCTCATCATACTTCAGTTCTTGGATGACATTGGGGTGCTTTAGCAGCCTGAGAAGGATCTTCTCTGACATCTGGGATGGGCTAAATGCTTCTACTTCTATAGATATAAACACAACTTGATATTACACTTCAAATGGATAGACAAACATACACTAGTAATCAAGGTGTTTAGATAGCAAGAATGCTTAGAATCAAAATGACATGATATGGATGAACGAGACTTCCATTTGGTGATCCACTGAGGACACATTACCTGGGAGAAATTAGAAAATGCCAAGTTCTCATCATTGTTCTTTTTCAACCTGTCATTGACTTCAGTCCTCATAAAAATATCCTAATTTTCTGACTGCTAGAAATGAAAAATCAATCAGAAGCAGGCTCCTCGAGTGCCAAATGCCCCTCAACAAGCCACACAGTCTGACAGTCTGTCCGTCCAACAACAGCCAAAGGAAGAAGCCAAGGTCTGGAAGCGCTGGTGTGTTAGTGGCAGGTGCAGACACAGGTGTGCTATATCCCACTCTCCCACGCAACCACCCTGAGAAATTCGGGAACGAAGAAGGCCGAGACCCAGAGTAAAAGCAAGGCATGTGCACACATCAACATGCACTCCGACTCGCTAATTTTTAAAAAAATAATGTTGAGCGGTATTTACAAAGATAGCAATTTTATTTAAAATAACACACACCAAAATTACTGACTTAAGGGTACTATCCTGAAACTGGACCTTATGATACCCAACAGGCAGAGTAGGGTAACATTTAGTTTTAATTTGTGATTCTTAAATGGTGAGGAACAATATTATCAGAATTAGAAAAAGAGTAAGTTAAAATTGTATTTTTAATTATGTTTTATATAAAAGATGTAAGTTCTGTATTAGATTGTGACATTTGTGTAATAAGATAGTATACTGTAGAAATTTTGGAAAATATAGAAAAAGATAAAGAAGAAAATAAAAATTACCTATAAATCAACCACTCAGACAACCATTCTGAGCCACTGGTGAGCATTCCTTTCCAGTGCTATGCCCGGGCATGTGTGCCTACGTATATTGTTCGTGTGTGTACACACAAAAACACAACTTTAATCTTAACGTACACACAGTTTTAGATTCCATTTTTTTCCCACTTTACATTAAATTATGAATATTTTCCCAAGTCATGAATATTATATTGTGGGCATTTCTGTGTATCTGAAAATATGATCTTAAAGAGTACGTAGTGTTCCGTCACGTGGCTGCGTCAGCCTTCTTTTCAAAGTATTTCGAGTACACTGCATGCAGCTGGAAGGTACTGGCTGCCCATCTTGGACACTGATGTCTTCTACAAGCCACTGGGTACTTTGAGACTCTCTCACTTCCCCTGGCCCACAGAGCTCACCCTTCACCTAGAGAGCCACTTGGGGATGTGAGAAGGGTTGGTCTGTCTCTTAAGTCCAGTCAACCTTGACCTCTCTGGAGCAGTCAGTGCCGGCCGGGTTGGAGGTTTTAATAATGTGAACCTTTGCCTCCTGGAATGGGCTCAAGTTAACAACCTGATTTGAAGAGGCCATCAAGAAATCCACGTCAAGGTTCTTAGAATCTCTGATTTCATTAAAACCAGAAAAGAAATTAATTTCGAAAACCTATTTTTCTTCTTTGCACATCATAGCCCCTGCGTCACCACTGATGGCCGACTGTTCTTCCAAGGCAAGCTGGAGAGAGACCGGACACAGCTGTCCAGGCACGCACGCTGGGGTCTGGCTCACGTCGCCAGCCTGCCCCGCCGGCGGGCTGTCCCGCACACCCAGCCGGGGGAGGCGCTCCGCCTACGTACACATGCAGTGTGGCACTAACATTCATCCTTACCTTTCAGACCAATTTTAAGTTACTGGTCCACCCCTGGTAAATGTCTCAGAGGGTTCATGCCGACACTGAACATAGGAGAGGAGAGAATTTAAAAAGAAAAAAACAAAACAAAACAAAAAAACAAAGAAACAAAAAACAAAACACAAAAGTGGCATTACTTATCACCCCATTTCCCGGTGTCCACCCCCAGCCCACCCCGTCAGTGGTGGGTGAGAAGCACGCTCCAGGGTTGGTAGAGATTTCAAACTGTGATAAGCGGCACTTGCCTGTTGCTAGGAAACGGTGCATGGCCAAGAGGAGCTGTGGTGATATTTTAACCTTCATCTCGCTGTCTGTCTGCTTAAAGGCAGAAAAATCTTGCTTTCTTTCACGGTGGGCCACTTTCTTTTTCGTTCTGTTATCAGCTGAGGGAGAAATGAAAAAAGAAAAAATAAGGGAACGTATATCATAGGATCAGGGCTCTTTTTGAATGAAAAAAAAAACAAAAACAAAATATATTGGAAAGGCTGGACTGTCCCTCCAGATGTGGGAGTTCTCCATACAAACAGCACATGGAAATAAAGTGGAAAGGGGAGGGGGAGAGAGGATCTTCATCAAATCGGCACGCACCATCGTCACAGCACAATCTAAAGAAAGTAACAGCAGGCAGCCTGGTTAGTGAATGTACTTCATGAAGGTTTTCAGAGAGCCACTCTGAGCACATGGTCAGGCAGACCTGGACAAAACACTCACAGAACCAACATAAAGGCGCAAGCAGTTTGCAGCCTGGAGCTCACAGTCTCCTGCTACTCAACGTGAGCACACCCTGGGCAGAACCACCACTTTGCTACACACCAGCAAAGCGTGTCCCTGCCTATAAGAATCCCCTCGCTTCAGCTGCAAGAACACACACAAATGAAATCCTTTAAGAAACAAACAAGAACGTTCTCGTAAAACAGCATTTCAGTAAGATCTGTTTGCTTCATTGCTAACCCTAGACCATGAGAGCCTCAAGGTCAAGGAAATATGAAGGTGATCCAGAATGGGGGTTGGCACACTTCCTCTGTAAAGGGCCAGAGAGTAAATAGTTTAGGCTCTGCAGGGCTATCGCTTCGTCTCCATGCTGGTGGGGAGCGAAAGTGTAAATGAATGAGCATGGCTGTGTGCCAACAGAACCTTATTTATGGACACTGAAATCTGAATTTCAGAAAAATCAAAATAATAATTATTTGTGATGTAAATTATTCTACTTTTGATTTTTATCAAAAATTAAAACTAAAAAATTAATTTATCAAAAATTAAAATTTGATAAAAAAAATTTTTATCAAAAATTAAAACAGGTAAAAATCCATTCTTAGCTTGCAGGCCTTCCAAAAACTGGCGGCAGGCATTCGTGGGCTGTTGGCTGCCAACCCCTGACCTAGAAGGTGTCTCACAAGAAACCGGACAAAGTAATGATCTGGACAAAGTAATGATCACGAAAAAACTAGCACAAAGACAAGACCCCAATCGCTTTTCCTCTAAGAATCTGGAGTCACTGCAGTATCATTTCCTGCCTAAAGCAAGACAGACTGGTTACTGGGCTTTTCCTGGGAAGAGGGCAATCACAACTTCTACCTTTTCTTCTGTCTCAAATTCTTTTGAGAACAGACAGTGTAAAACAATACAAGATTTAAAAATAATTTTCTAATGGCAATAGCTGTCATCTCCCATCTCCTATCCAGAGCAAGAATATACCTGAAATCAAGAGTCTAGCATTTTGAACCAGTCATGTGAGGCAACACTTCGATATGAAATCAGTCTAGTCAAGGCCTAAAAGAAATTAAACTAACATTTATATAAAACTGAAGTGTATATATAAGATCTCATGAATGTTAAATTGTCTTTCTAATGATGAGTACTACCCTTGGGGAAACACAAATGCACAGAGACACCCTTGGTTTTTATTAATTAGAGACAGGGTCTGGCTCTGTCCTGCAGCTGGAGTGCAGTGGTGAGATCATCGCTCACTACAGCCTCAAACTCCTGGGCTCAAGTGATCCACCCACTTCAGCTTCCTGAGTAGCTGGGACAACAGGCATGTACCACCATGCCTGGCTAATTTTTAAAATATTTTGTACAGATGGGGTCTGGCTAAGTTGCCCAGGCTGATCTTAAACTCCTGGGCTCAACTTGACATCCCAAAGTGCTGGTATCATAAGTGTGAGCCTATAATTGGTTTTTAAAGTCACTTATGGCCGGGCACGGTGGCTCGCACCTGTAATCCTAGCACTCTGGGAGGCCGAAGCGGGCAGATTGCTCGTGGTCAGGAGTTCGAAACCAGCCTAAGCAAGAGAAGAGACCCTGTCTCTACTATAAACAGAAAGAAATTAATTGGCCAACTAATATATAGAGAAAAAATTAGCCAGGCATGGCGGCGCATGCCTGTAGTCCCAGCTACTCGTGAGGCTGAGGCAGATGGATGGCTTGAGCCCAGGAGTCTGAGGTTGCTGTGAGCTAGGCTGATGCCATGGCACTCACTCTAGCCTGGCAACAAAGCGAGACTCTGTCTCAAAAATAAATAAATAAATAAATAAAGTCACTTACGAGAAAGGAAGAAAATGTAAACACACAAGTAACAACATTCTCTATTATGAGACTTCTCACTACCCCTTAAGTGTCAGAAAGATAAAACAGACATGGGAAAGGGTGTTTTTTAAGAATGACACACAGATGTGAGGAAAAAGCAGGATACATTTTCCGAAGACAGTTATTAAGCTAAATATAAAATGTATTCTTTTAGGGGTACATGAAGACTTTCTCAAGTTTAAAATGAGGATGCTCCCTCCTAGCAGAACTGAATAGAATCGTTCTGCTTTGAGCAAGGCAGGCTTTGTACCAAGTGCCCCAGCCCATTGAACAGCCCATTTCCCCTCCAAGCCATGTTTTAGAGCCAAGTAGGACAAACAGAGCCCAGATGCTTTCTCCATCCAACCTGAGAGCCCCAAACATCTCAGGCCTTGGGCCAACTCTGGCATTATGAAACCCTTGCACAGTGCCGAGAATGAGGCTATGGCAGGTGGTTTAATCTCCACAGTCCAGAGATCCAGTTGTGCACTTTCATGAGACAGGATTCAGGTTAACACTCAGCCTAGGATCACGTCTACACCTGGGCAAATGAGGTATGAATACTCACCTCCCCCTTCCCTGATCTACTCCCCTCCCTCTTCTCCCCCCCAGAAAAGAAGGCAGAGAAGCTGAGAAGAGGAAAACCACATTCTTATTATGCACCTGGCCCCATCTCGCTTCCCATACCCCATCCCAACCCCTCCAAACCACACCTCTGCCTCTGACCCTCATCAATTTAACAAATCCCATTCAGTTTTTAAGTTACCTGTATTACAGACTTCATTAGAAACAGAAATTAACCCTGAGAACAATTTACCTAGCTGTATAAATTAAACATTTAGTAGAAAACAATTATCTTTATACACGTAAAATAAATTTCAAAACCAGGACTAAGTTTTCTGTTCGGGGAAAGCCATGCCCAGATTAATGGTCGGCTTTTCTTAAGAACACTGCCACTTGCCATTATGGGGTCTGCCTCTTCTCTTCCCTCTGCTGAGGGGCTGGGACGCACCGACAGGTTGTGCAGAGCCTACACACAGAGTGCGTAATAAACAGGGGCAAACAACACCTGGAGAAATGCCAGATGACTCACAAGCAACATGACAAAAAAAAAAAAATAGCAAAGGTTTTAGGAAATATCAGACAATGCTACTCACTGTATAAATCTGTTTCATCTAGAATCTCAGATTTGATGATTTCTTCAATCACATCTTCTAAGGTGACAATTCCCAGAACTTCATAAAATGGATCCCCTTCTCCCTCATTGTTTACCCGCTGCACAATAGCCAGGTGAGATTTACCTTTAAAGAAAAGAAAACATTTAAGAGGTGACTTTCTAAATGTCCTGAACAACATCCTACATGATTACCGTAAAAAAAAAAAAAAAAAAAGCAGCAAATACAGATACCAAATTATCAAAGTCCCCATTTCAGCATTTAAAGATGGTATGGAAATGTCACAAACAAATGGAAAAGCCTTATGAGCCATTAAAAGCACGAAAATGTGTCACTCTCTACGCATACTGCACTCTGGCTCTTTGCATGGAATGGATTTGGTCCTCAGTACTGTCAGCTCTTCTATGTTGCCTTTCAGCAACTGCCACTTAAGAGAACAGTTCTCAAAGGGTGGTCCACGGTCCCACAGGGATTCCCAAGATCCTTTTAGGATGTTGGTGAGGTCAAACTATTAATATTTTTATAATACAAAGATGCTATCGGCCATTTTCACTGCGTTGATATTTGAACTGACGGTGCAGGGGCGCCTTCACACGGACCAAGTCGGGGGGTGGGGAGGTACAGGGTGGGCAGACCATGCTGGTGGTCACTATTCTCCACCATCACATGGGCACAATTGAAAGGAAAAAGTCAGTTTGTCTTACAAATGTCCTTGATCGAGCAGTAAAACTTAAAGTCACTAAATCTTGACCCTGAGTACGTGTCTTTTAATATTCTACATGACAACATGGGAAGTACCACGACACAGTTCTGTTGCACTCTGAACTACAACAGGTGTCTTGAGGAAAGGCACTCGTGTGATTAGCCACTTTCTTCAGACATCATCTTTACTTGGGAGAATGACTACCAGACAAACTATGGTTATTTAGATTCAGGTATTTGTCAGACATTTTCTCTTTTTTTTGAGACAGTCTCACTTTGTTGCCCAGGCTAGAGTGAGTGTCGTGGCGTCAGCCTAGCTCACAGCAACCGCAAACTCCTGGGCTCAAGCAATCCTACTGCCTCAGCCTCCTGAGTAGCTGGGACTACAGGCATGTGCCACCATGCCCTGATAATTTTTTCTATATATATTAGTTGGCTAATTAATTTCTTTCTATTTATAGTAGAGATGGGGTCTCGCTCTTGCTCAGGCTGGTTTCGAACTCCTGACCTCAAGCCTCAGCCTCCCAGAGTGCTAGGATTATAGGTGCGAGCCACCGCGCCCAGCCAGACATTTTGAGAAAATGAACAAAATGAACCTGTCACATCAAGGAAAACAATGGGCAGTGTTTGCTGCCAATGAAAATATTTGAGTTTTTGATGGAAAGTTAGAATTCTGGGAAACTTGTATCCATCACCATGAGTATGAAAGCTTCTCAATAGTTAAAAACTTTTCTGATGAGATGGGTGGTGATAGTAACGAATATGATTTTTTAAACTTATTGAATAATGCAATGTGTAAACATCTTGAAGATTTGTATAAATCAGTGAACCGATATTTTTCAAATGACGGTGGCAACAAATGTTACAAAATCATACATGGGTATACAACCCATATAGAGTATAAGATACAACAGATTTTTTAAAAATAAAATTTTGGAATAGTTTTACATTTACAGAAAAGTTACAAAGGTAGTACAGAGAGTTCCTATATACCCTTCCCCCAGTTTCACCCACTGTTAACATCTTATATTACCATGATATAGGTGTCAAAACTAAGAAATAGACATTGATATATTACTAGTAAATAAACCCCAGACTTTATTTGAATTTCAGTGATTTGTCCACTAATATGTCCTCTTTCTGCTTCATTACCCAATCCAGGGACCCACACTGCATTTAGTTGTCATGTCTCCCCTGGTCTGTGACAGTTTTTCAGTCTTTCCTTGTTTTTCATGACATTGACAATTTTAAGGAGTACTGGTCAAGTCTCCTGTAGGAAGTACTCTGGTTTAGGTTTGTCTGGTGTTTTTCTCATGATTAGACTGGAGCTATGGTTACATGTCATCAATGATGATGTTCACCTTCATCACTTGGTAAAGGTATTTCCCAGTTTCTCCAGTGTAAAGTTACTCATTTCTCCCTTTCCCTAATTCTGTTCTTTGGAAGCAAGTCACTAAGTCTGGCCTGTCCTTCTAAGGGAGGGGTAGAAGGCAGGAATTAAGCTCTATTTCCTGGAGTAGAGGTTACCTACATATACCAATTAAGGCCAGTGGTGGTGGTGGCTTGTGCATGTAATGCCAATATTTAGGGAGGCCAAGATGGGAAGGTCTCTTGAGGCCAGGAGTTTGAGACAAGCCTGGCCACCCTGTCTCTACAAAAAAAAATTTCAGAATTAGGCAGGTGTGGTGGCACACATCTGTAAGTCCCGGCTACTTGGGGCTGAGGCAGAAGGATCCCTTGAGCCCAGGAGTTTGAAGTTACAGTGTTAGAGTGACCTATGATTGTGCCACTGCACTCCAGCCTGGGTGACAAAGTGTGACCTTGTCTCTTAGGAAAAAGAAAAAGAATTTTTAAAAAATAGCATTGCTAAAATCAATAAGTAAATGTTTTCAGTGTCTCAGTCAGTTTAAATTCAAATATAGTAAGTATCGACAGATATAACCCATACAAATAAAAGTTCAAGGGTCCTCAATTTCTAGGGATCCTAAGATTTAAAAAAAAAAAATGTTAAGAACTGCTGATGTAGGGGATGGGCAGATGGTAAGGGAAGAACAGTAAGTGGAACAGTCTTGGATTTGAACTCCAGCATGCCCACTCACATTAGCCATTACCAGCTTTATAACCAAGAGCAAACTATGTAACTTTTCTGAGCTTGGTCTCTTCATCTCTAAAACCAGGCTCAAAATAACTACTACTGCGGAGAGCTGTTGTGAAGGCCAGAAATGATGTCCTCAGCCAGCAAAGACAGTGACTAGGGTCTGTTGGGCAATGGATGAGTGGCAACTCTTACGAATACTTTTTCTCAACTCTAAGGCACCATCAACTTATTACCAGCTTAGAGGGAAAAAACATGAAATTAAATGTACATGTGATTAAAGATTTCAATTTCAGAAAGATCTTTCAAAATAGTAAATGCATTACTCAAACACTAGCATTGGTTTTCCCAATCAAGGCATGCAAAGCAAAACATATCCATAAGTTAAGCCAAAGTAGACATGATCTGGAAACTTCACAATCAGTTAACATCTACATAGAGAGATTTAAATGACAGCGTGTGGTTTTTTGGGTGGTGGGGGGTGGGAGTGTAGTGGCTTTAAGTAAGGTTTAGTTGACACTTTAAGTTGGGTGTATTCACTCAGACACGACCAGACAAGTCAAATTAAAAATATTCTCTGAAGGCCAGGTCTGATCGAGTTCCCAGCACTCTCTTAGAAGCTGGCTTTGGTCCTGTGGTTTGCCAACCCTTTCCTTAGCCCGGCTTCTGGTCTGCCTCAGACCCCTTCACCCCGACAGCGTCCGCAAGCCCAGAAGTTTAGATTGTTAGACAATTAGGCATCCTAACAATTTTCGTCCCCAGCACACTCATGCTCAAAGAATGAAAATATTTTGAGCAATGGAGACGAGGAGGAAACTTATCAGCAACAGATATAAACACTGCATCAGGTCAAGTCAATTCTCTCGCCCATTCGGTTCGGTAGGTTTCTCACATCTGCTTTCCCAAGGACCCAACATAAGCAGTTAAAAATTCTTGGTGAATGCTGTCTGTCGAAAGTTAAATTCTTTTGCTATTCCCAGCTTGTGATCATTTAAAAGGAATTTTCCAAAGCAAGGTCTAATATTAGACTCAAAATGAAGTTTCCATTCCACTGAGGCGCTATTCTCACCAAAGTAACTACTGTATAATCAGATTGTCTTGGAGCAACTCATTTAAATGCAGATGCACATACTTGAAATACCAGCTCAAAAGCACCAACAGATCTGACGGGAAAGGGACCTACTCTAAGAGAAATTATTCATGTGAATTAGCCTTCTTAGATAGAAAATTAAGTTTTCCTCAGAGTTCACTTGTAACCACCACTCACATCCTCCACCTGCATCACTGAAACTCCTTTATCTGCCCCAGAGCCACATTCTTTTAGTTTTGGAAGTCCTGGTGAGAAACTCCTTCTGAATCTCCTCCATGTGCAGTACCAAAAAAAAGAAAAACAAAAAACACCTTTGGAGAATAGCAATTCAGTACACTTTCCCACTTGACGATTCACTGCAGGGAATTTAGATTTTAGTTCTTATCAGGAGATCAATCTAAAGGAAAAAGTGAACAACTTTTCAATACAGAGATTTTAAAAAACTGAACTTAAGTCCTTTCTTAACATGAGCATTGGAGGAATTAAGTCAGGATTGAAAGTATAAAAGCAACCTGGAGAAAAACTAAAAACTAAACTAAAAACTAAAAGATTATAAACTAATGGATTCTTAACTTTCAAAGAGACAAATGAAAATATAGCAATCAACAAATCATGCAATTTCAACAAATCATGTAATTATAGGTATTAAATTACACTTAAAACTTTTTTTTTTTTTTTTTACAGAGTCATCATCATAGCATACTACAACCTCAAACTCCTGGGCTCAAGCGATCCTCCTGCCTCAGCCTCCAGAGTAGCTGGGACTATAGGTGCATGTCATCATGCCTTGCTAATAATTTTTCTATTCTTTTTGTAGAGAAGGGGTCTCACTGTTGCTGAGGCTGGTCTGAACTCCTGACCTCAAGCTATCCTTCCTCCCACCTCAGCCTCCCAAAGTGCTAGGATTACAGGCGTGAGCCACCACACCTGGTCAACTTCATGAAGATAGATCAAACAAAGTGTAAATTGCCGTCATGATTAGGGCTTGGAGAGAGCCCTTTCTGGCTATGAGGGGTCTTGCAGGATGCCAGTTACTTTGAACTGACCTTACATTTAAACTCTTCACCCTTCTCCTCCTTTTCTGGTCTTAGAAATGGAGGAGAAAGGAATCACTAAGCCAGGCCTAAGAGAGTCTTGGCAGGTCTATTGGCAGAATACAGGGCTTTATGACTACCTCTGTTCAAATTCAGAGTGACAAACAAGTTATAATATGAAATAGCCTAGACTGTTCATCTTTCTACAACCGCTACGCGCTCAAGGCAGGGCACTTGCACAGATGAAATTACAAGAACAATGTCTTCACTGGGAGATAAAGTAATGAAAATCATCTATATGAGGGTATTATAGAATTGGATCAAATTTCTACCTCTGCCTGCTTCCACTGCTCCACAATCAGAGTTTATCTCTTGTATATTCTCCCTGGATTGTAAACCAGCCCCGAATGGTAGCAGGTTACCACATTTGCATCTTTAACTCTATCACGCTTCTAGACTCAAATTTTGAATGACAGGTAGAACCCATTTGCATTTTGATGGGCATCAGCAACAGGACAGTGATTAGGCTGACAAGGGATATGTGACTTCTCATGAAGATAAGGACCCATTTGTTCTCAGACAATGTCGATGTCACTCAAGCAGGACAGGACAGCCTGCAGCCTAACCGAAACAGCTAAGGAAGTCAACAGGGCGGACGTGCAAAGGAATCAGGAACAATTTGATATAGCTGTGCTAATAAAAATGACAATAGTCAAAAAGACCCAACAATGTGAGCACAAAGCAAACAACCTGTGGGGTTCTAAAATGCCACTTAAACAGCAGGAAAAACAAAAAAAAATAAGTGGAAAATCCAGTAATGAGAAATCGAGCCACACGTCTTATATTCAGCATCGCCGCTGTGCTGCACAACTCCAGGGGGCAGCACTAGCGCAGGATGCAGAGCCTCACAGTTCCCTAAGCTTGTGTGATGCTGTGGCGCCCTCACTAACCAAGGATAGGGCCAATGACGCATTTGATATGCCTTTGTTTTTAAAGGATTTCCAGCTTCCTAACAAATTACAATAATAATTCAATAAATAGGAATTAGTAAAGTTCCCAAGGGGGAGTTCTATGGAACTAGTGATAAAAGAAAGAAATGCTAAGTCAGAATTTAGGTCCCATGTAACTAACAAAATGAGACAGATGAAATATTTTAATGGCCATACTTAAGATCCCCCCAGCAAGCCAGGTTGCATGTTAGTAGTAAGGGAAGTCAAAACACTTTAAATATAGTTAGAATTGTATTTAGTCTGATTGACAAAAAGTCACAAACTTATCAAGTAAGATAATGCCTATGAGCATTATAAACCATAAAATACAATGCTTTATGTAAGTTATCAATGAACTATAGTCACACGAATTCATTTATTCCTTCAGCAAGCAGTTACTGACTGCCCACCAGGTGCCAGGCTCATGCTGCAGGGAACAAAACAAGGGATTGGCTCAAGAGGAACATTCTAGTAGGGGAGACAGGCTCTAAGGAAGGAGACAAAGCACAAGTCACGTTGTGTTAAATGTGCTGTGGAGAACAAAGCAGTATGGGCGGAGCACAGTTAACACGGGATGGCCAGGGAAAGGCTGCCTGACCAGGTGATGCGTGAGCAAAGCTGAAGGACTTGAAGGAGCCACAGGTCTGAGTGTCAGGCAGAGGGGCAGGAGACAGTGAAGCCGGAACACAGTGAGCAGGAGGGAAAGGGGTGAAGGCGGATCGTGTAACCGTGGTAAAGACTTTAGCTTTTACTTCGAGATGGCAGTCACTGGGAGATTCTGAGCAGGAAAGTGACATGATCTGCATTATGTTTCTAAAGGGTCCCCTGGCTGTTGGTGGTAGGTGAATGGCAGTGGAGAAGGGCTGAGGCAGGAAAACCCAAGTCTGGATGTCACCTCAGAAAGCCAAGGGAGGGAGGACAGCGCTGGGGACCAGGTGGTGAGAAGTACCTGAATTCTGAACAGACTGAGTATTTTAAATAGAGCCAACAGGGTTTGCTGGTGGATTGGATGTGGAGCAGACGAGAAGGAAGAGTCGGAATAACTAAAGTTTTTTGAATTGCAAAGAACACAGAGTTGCTATTTACCCAGGACGGCTGGGGAAGGTGTCAGTTTGGAAGGTAGAAATCCATTCAGTTTCGGACAGGTTAAGTTTGACATAATAGTGGAAATGTCAAATAGGCAGTTAGATATATGAGTCCAGAATTCAGGAGAGGGAAGGAGAGATGTGTAGGCTGTAGATAAAGGCTGGGAGTCAGCGCACACATGGCAGAAAAGCCAGAGCCTGATGGGACCACTTAGGTCATGGATGGAGAGAAGAGCCGACACCCAGCCTGGGGCATGCCAAAGTGTCACAGCTCAGCAAGCTGAGATGCAACCACGAAGGAGACTGAGAAGGAGTGGTCAGTGGGATGAGATACAGAGATTGGTGTTTTGGAAGCCACATTAAAAACAAAAACAAAAAACAAAACCATTTTAAGAAGCAGAGCAGTCAAAAGAATCAAATTAACAAAAGACGCTTGAGATAAAGGTCACAGATGAAGGATCTGAGGATTACAGCCAAGTGACACGCCCGGGTCATGGGGTCTCTGTCCAGCGTGACTTCCCTACAGCCCTTCCAGCTTCTAACAGGGAGGTGCAAACTGGCCTGCTTTTGCCAGGCAGCCTTAGCCAGAGAGAAAAGGTCTATGTCATCGGGACAGTTTGGCTTGTCCTTTCCAAAATAACACCTCCCTCTTGAGTCCCTGCATCTGGGCATGACGCCATTAGATTTCCGATCACTCAGCCTTAAACCCTGAAATCATCTTTGTCTTCTCTCTCTCCTTTTCCCTTCCCTTTTAATAAAGAATGAATGAATACACACCTATAGTAAAGTGCACGAAATGCACAGCTCAGAGAAACTGTACAGGCATGTACACTGTAAAACTACCATCCAGGAAGGGCTAACAGGAGTCAGGGCACCCGCCAAGGCTATGGCCACAGGGGTGAGTGAGGCAGGAGGTGGGGATGGGAGAGAGGAGGAGGGAACAGGTAACAGAGTGGTAAGAGGGGCTCGGCAGCTTACACAGACTCCCAGCTCTGGGGAAATGCAGCCCTGCATGCCACCTTGCCTGCAGGACTGCCTTTCCCCAAGCCCGTCTCTTTGGTGATATCCCTTAAGGACAGAGAAATCACATGTGGTCCAGCCACATGTCATGATAACTGAGTAGCAACACAACTTCAGAAAAAGGGAAGCAATTCTCCCATGATATTTAGCTCCATTTGGAATCCTGTGTTTGACTCTGGGTTTTGTATTTTGCAAGAGGCAAATGGAAGAGAAATGCTGAGAGACACATGAACTACGTCACCTAAGGAACAATGAAAAAAGCCAGGGACATTCAGCTAGGAGAGAAACCTGTGCAAGGATGTGTCTGGAAAATAACCTTCAAATAGTCAACGAGAAGCAATCATTTGGCTCTTGTATCTGCTTCCCCGACATTGTGTCTGTCCCCTGCGCACTAGGAAGTTGTCTCAATTAGGTGACAAGAAGTGAGCACTTGTGAGTGATGGAACAAATGCTATGATATGCTGTGGCTTAGTGAGTTTCCTTTGTGAACGCAGGAGTAGAGAAGTTGTTGGTAAGAGACTTGCACCGCGGTCTGCCATGAGGTTGTCTCGCTAGTTAGATCATAAGCTCTGGATTCAGCTTTGTACTAATTCTCAACCCCACCCCTCCAGCCCCTGCCAAGCCAGCACACCCCCAACACCCG
>VSMD01000964.1:0-123941 GCA_008750895.1 Mirza zaza
TTTATAGCAGCACAATTCATAATCGCAAGGCTGTGGAAGCAGCCCAAGTGCCCATCAATCCAAGAATGGATTAATAAAATGTGGTGTATGTATACCATGGAGTACTATTCAGCTCTAAGAAACAACGGTGATATAGCACATCTTATATTTTCCTGGTTAGAGCTGGAACCCATACTACTAAGTGAAGTATCCCAAGAATGGAAAAACAAGAACCACATATACTCACCAGCAAACTGGTATTAACTGAGCAGCACCTAAGTGGACACATAGGTACTACAGTAATAGGGTATTGGGCAGGGGGGAGGGGGGTGGTGGGTATATACATACATAACGAGTGAGATGTGCACCGTCTGGGGGATGGTCATGCTGGAGACTCAGACTTGTGGGGGGAGGGGGGAAAGGACATTTATTGAAACCTTAAAATCTGTACCCCCATCATATGCCGAAATAAAAAAAAAACTAAAAAAAAATATTTTAAAGATGTATTTTTATTCTGAGGTAGCAGGAAGTAAATATCAGCAGTGTTTACAGATGGCAAAACTAAAAGCTCCACACCTCTGGGTGGTCCCACGTTCTCCCTGCAGCATCTGGCCGCACGGAGAGGACCTGGAGAGGGAGTTTCTCTCTCTTTCCTAGGAGCTTATGCACTCAGTCATCAGAAGGTTCCCCCAGTCCTCATATACATTATTTTAATATGAAAATAGAATGTGTTAATAGCTATGTTCAAATTTCCATCATAAATCTCAAAGCTACTGAGGGCAAGGATTAATCCTACTGATTAAAATAAGAGATATAACAAAGCTGCAGTCATTTGGTCAGGATGTTAGCTTTGTAGGGCTGCTGTCACCATCAACTGGACTAGAAGCCCAAAGTCAAGGTGTTGGCAGGACCATCCTCCCTCTGAAGGCTCTGGAGAGGATCTTTCCTTGCCTCTTCCAGCGTCTGTGGTTGCCTGCAGTCCTTGGCAGTCCTTGGCTTACCCATGCATCACTCCAACTTCTGCCTCACTTGTCACATGGCATCCTCCCTGTGTGCCCGTGTCTGCATCCAAGTTTCTCTATTCTCATAAAGACATCAGTCATTGGGTTAGGGCTCCAGTATAACCTCATTTTAACTTTTTTAGATCTACAAAGGACCTATTTCTAAATAAGGTCACATTCACAGGGACCAAGAGTCAGGAGTTGAATATATCTTTTATGGGGACATAACTCAACCCACAGCAATCGGTTTAAAAATGACATATTGCTACCCAGCGGTAAACACACTTAAACTATCAAAGGCCATGACTCTCCAGAAAAAAGAGAGACGGCATCGTGTTTACTGGTGAAATAGCCTAGAATCTCTTTCTGAATAAGCTCTCTAGGAGTTCTTTCCATCTGTAAGACTCATACTTCTATGATTTGAAATTTATTGTCCCATGGACTCTATCTATAAAGTCTTACATGACTTTTCCATCACAAAGTTTTCACATTCCCAACCCTGAAGCTTGAAACAGCATTTTTCAGAGGAAACCTCTACCAAAATGGAGTGGTCTGTTCTAAATAATCCATCTATCCTTTAGAAGGAAAGGAGAGGGATGTCTATAGAGGGGAAAACGTACAACATTTTGAGCTTCCATTCTGTAATAGACTTTGTGGAAGGCACCATCAGTCTGTTTAACATAATCCACATGACCAGTCCCGGTTAGAGATGCAGAAAATGAGAGGCAGAGCACAAAATGAACGTGCCACGGTCTCCAAGGCCCTAAGAGGGTAAAGGGTGAGCTAAGACAGGTACACCCTACTTCTGACCCCAAGAGCACGACAACTAGTGAGATGGGTAGAGAGGATGCAATGGGAAAGGCCCAGAATAGAAGCTTCCTTCCTTTCCTCTGTATGAAGCAGCAGTTTGCTTAGAAGTTCCTGTTTCTATGTGTGCACTGTTGCCTCTGACATCTCAGCAAATTTTTGACCAACCAACAGAACCAGAATAAGCCACTCATACAACCCCCTACAACAGGGACCCATTATCATGTAAGTCAGGTGGACTAGAGCTAAGCATTATCCTCCTGATCTGTCCCGTGCATTGTTTCGAGGTTGGATGAAATTACGAAATGTAAGCATTCTTTCCGAGTCTGGAGGAAATCCAACATAATTGAATGATTCATTCCTGAATGACCCCAATCATCTCCTTTTATGCCATAACATTCTTCCTCCACTTTCTCCTTAAAAAGCATTTACTCATTCAATAACTACTATGTGCTAGTTTTAACAAGCTGATAGCTCAAAGTAGCAGTAGATATAGGTCCTTTTTATCCCTTGGAATTGCTAAAGCCTAGAGAAGCAAGTCATAATAATTCCAGAAGATTTCCTCTTAATGCAAGAGAAATACAAATAACCAGATTTCTTCTTTCTCTTCAGGCTTAAAAATGAACCTTCATATGACTTATATTTGTAATTCCAAAAAAACATTCAGTCTGTCATTTTCTCCCTATTAACCTTACTTTATTCCCTCACTTTCTACTGTTCTGGATTATTTTTATTGCCCTCTTTGTCCCTGGAACTTTCCTTTGCCCCCAATTTCTTTTTTCTTTCTTCAGTTTCCTAATTGTCCCAGCTGTCTGACTCTCTCTTCCTATGGCTCTCTCTAGAATCATAAATGGGTAGAAATTTAAGGTGAAAAGAGATTTTTGGTTAGTTTAGCAGCATCATTTTACAGATGAGGAGCTAAAAGGTTTAGGGAATTTAACATATTTTCCCAAAATAATAGTTAGTTTGTAGGAGGACCGTGCTAGAACCCAGGTGTCTTGATTACCTGAACACAGCCTCAATTCCTTTTTAGTGCCTACTGCCGCGTTCATGTAAGAACTCATCATCTCCCTGCCATTCCTGCTGACCTCTTGTGCTATACAACAGTGTCAAATCCTAGGCTCTGGGTCATCAAGTATAGATTTAGAAGAGTTATTCTGTTGCTTAAAATTTTTGAGGAATCATTTTTCTAAGTAGGTGGTAGCAGATTTCCTAAAAGTTTGTGAAATGTGGCATCCATATTATTTAACTTTACAAAAAAGAGAAATGCAAAGAATAGGGGAAATTTTGATACAATAGTAAAACCGTCGAGAAAGAAAAAGGAAGTGAAATTCTACAACTCAAAAATATGCTCATGGTATACCCATAGATTTCAGTCAGAAGCACAATCTAAAAATAAAACATTTGGGTCATAGGTCAAACAAGTTATTATAATCAACAGAGGAAAGACAATGTTTTCCACTAACTAGAATGGGGCCAAATTTTCTTCAATGTTGTGGCCCCACAGTTCTCACAGTTCTCAATGCATCCTCAGTGCTCAGTGCTTTTTGTCTAATAAATGTTGACTGATATAGATACGGTGTTTACAGTTTAATTAGGAGATTGGTTCCACTCTGGATTCAGGGTTCTTTTAATGCCAACATTCCATACTTCTAATGTGGAAAAGCAGCACAAGAGTATCACCAGTTAGCAATAAAGAATCCCTATTTCTGCGCTTCCCCCATTTACTAGATGTTGAGATGTATGTGTAGAATGGGTATGATTTGAATTCCTTGGTTGCAAGTAACAGCAACTAACTCAACCTAACATAAGCAAAAAGAGGATTTATCACATGACACAAATGTGTCTCATGGAACCTCATGCTCACAAATATTCCATGTGCTTCACAATATTTCCCAGCCTCCCTTGCAGTTCATTTGGGGCCATGTGACTAGATCTAGCCAGTACACTGCAATGTGTGTCACTTGGGGGCTGAGGCAGTGAAGAATGACTGTACCTCCTTGAAGACATTATGCTAAGTGAAATGCTAAGCCAGTCACAAAAGCACAAATATTGTATGATTCCACTTACGTGAGGTACCTGCAATAATCAAATTCAGAAGAGACAGAAAGTAGAAAGATGGTTGCCAGGGGCTGGGGGAAGGGGAGAAAGGGGAATAAGTATTTAATGGGTACAGAATTTCAGTTTGGGAAGATCAAAGAGTTCTGGAGATGGATGGTGGTGATGGTTACACAACAGTGTACATGTACTGAATCCTGCTGAACTGTATACTTAAAAATGGTTACAATGGCCCAGCACAGTGGCTCATGCCTCCAATCCTAGCACTTTGAGAGGCCAAGGTGGGAGGACTGCTTGAGGCCAGGAGTTCAAGATCAACCTGAACAACAGAATGAGACCATACCTCTCCCAAGAAAAGTACAAAAATTAGCCCAGTATGGTGGTGCATGCCTGCAGTCCCAGATACGCAGGAAGCTAAAGTAGAAGGATCACTTGAGCCCAGGAGTTTGAGCTTTCAGTGAGCTATGCAGATGCCACTGTACTGTAGCCCAGGAAACAGAGCAAGACTCTGTTTCAAAAAAATAAAAAAATGACAAAAACAGGCTAAGATGGTAAATTTCATGTTATGCATATTTTACTACAATAAAAAAAAAAAAAAGCAAGGTGGAGAAAATCTGAATAGTATTGAGTAAGGAAGAAGAGGAATCCATATATATAATTACTTATATTTTTAAAATAAATATAAATATAAATTTTAATTGTTAACTTTAACGGGAAAGAGGAAATAGGGTATAAAAGACAGGCAAACAAGCTGGATGTATTTGAATGTACTTTGCTTTGCAAATTAGATTTTGAAACTGTGTAGATATTTCATGTAATTATAAAATAAAATAAGCAATCTCAAAAAAAGAAAAAGAGGAGTGACTACACCTCCTCTCTCTCTCTCATCCCCTACTCCAGCAAGCATGTAGGCCACCTATCCCAGATGACAGAGGTACAAGCTAGAAGGGGGTTGCCTGACCATCGAGGACTTCATCTGAGGAAAGAAAGAAACTCGAGTTGGGTTAAGCCACTGAATTGTTGCAGAAACTAGGGCAGCTATCCAACCAGTGCCAGATAGCATAGGTAAAAGCACTGGCTCTGGCCCATGCTGAGCTAGTTTTAGCTTTAATTTACACAAATGCAGCCAAGCCTCTTCCTATCAGCCCTGGAACCAAGAGTGAGAACCATCCAGACTCCTGGTCACACTCACATCTCTTCCTCTCTATGAACATCTGCTTTATTTTTTTCCTCATGTAGAGACCAGTTTTCTCTGCCTCTCTCTGCACACAATAGACAGAAGGTAATTAGTCCACAACCCATAAATTAATTTTTCCTCCATTCAACAGACAAGTTCAGATATTGGCTGTCTCCCAGTCTAATTCCCTAAAGTCTCAGTCGCCTGAAGAGAGAATATCATCGCCTGAGCTTGGGTCAAGTGTCCATTTGTGGTCTAACAATGTGGTCACTAGATGAGGGTCCTGCCACCCTCCAGCCCCTGCTACGAGTGAGGCAGATAGTAACCCAAGAACAGTCCCTGGAGACCCCATAAGGCTAGCCCTCTGGAATGTCTCTATTGGTTAGGACTTGGGATGAGAGATTACCAAATAATAATGGCATAAATAAAGGAGAACGGTCTTTTTTTCCTCCCTTGAACAGCTGTATGTAGGCAGCTTAGAACTTGTGTGGTGGTTATAGTGGGTTGAATAGTATCTCCCAAAAATTCGTATCCACCCAGGACCTCAGAATGCAACTTTAGCCAGGCATGGTGGTACGTGCCAGTAGTCCCAGCTACTTGGGAGGCTGAGGCAGGAGAATCACTTGCGCCCAGTAATTTGTGGCTGTAGTGAGCTACCACAGTGCCACTGCACCAGTCTGGGTGACAGAGTGAGACACCATTTACCAAAAAAAAAAAAAAAAAAAAGAAAGAAAAGAAAAAAGGAAAGGGCACAGTGGCTTATCCCTGTAATCCCAGCACTTTGGGAGGCCAAAGCTGGAGGATCACATGAGGCCAGGATTTCAAGACCAGCCCAGGCAGCATAGTAAGACCCCATCTCCATAAAAAATTTAAAAAATTACGTGGCATGGTGGTGGGTGCCTGTTGTCCTAGCTACTCAAGAGGATTGCTTGAGCCCAGGAGTTCAAGGTTATGGTGAGCTATGATTGTACCAATGTACTCCAACCTAGGTGACAGAGTGATACCCTGTCTCTAAAAAAAAGAAAAGATGATGAAGAATGTGAACTTCTTTGGCCTGGTGTGGTGGCTCACACCTGTAATTCTAGCACTCTGGGAGGCTGAGGTGGGTGGATCACTCAAGGTCAGGAGTTTGAAACCAGCCTGAGCAAGAGTGAGACACTGTCTCTACTAAAAATAGAAACAAATTAATTGGCCAACTAAAAATATATAGAAAAAATTATCTGGGCATGGTGGCACATGCCTGTAGTCCCAGCTACTCAGGAGGCTGAGGCAGGAGGATCGCTTGAGCCCAGGAGTTTGAGGTTGCTGTGAGCTAGGCTGACGCCACAGCACTCTAGCCAGGAAACAGAGTGAGACTCTGTTTCAAAAAAAATAATATGACCTTATTTGGAAATAGGCTCCTTGCAGATGTAGATATAATTAGTTAAGGATCTCAAGATGAAAACATCCTTAACTTAGGGTGGGCCCCAAATCCGATGACTGGTGTCTTTATAAGAAAAGGAGAAGACACACAGAGAAGAAGGCCATGTAAATTAAAGATGGAGGCAGAGATTGCAGTTTTGCTGCCACAAGCCAAGGAGGACCTGGGGCCACCGAAAGCTGGAAGAGACAGGAAAGATTCTTCCCTAGAGCCTTCAGAGGGAGCATGGCCTTGATGACACCTTGATTTCAGACTCTGAGCCTCCAGATCTGTGAGACAATAAGTTTCCATTGTTTTGAGCCACCTGGTTCATGATAACTTGTTGTGGTGACCCTAGAACACTAATGCAGTGGCTTCCTAGGCATCTGGGACCCAGGCTGCTTCCAGCTTCCTGCCCACTGGCCCTGCGAGGTGCCTCTCATCCTCATAATCCATGATGGATCTCTGGTCTTCATGAAGCATTAGAATGGGAAGGAGGGAAGAATGAGCCCACCCTCTCCTTATAAGAATAGATACATCTTGGAAGTAGTACCGCCCACTTTCCCTTGCATCCCACAGCCAAGCCCAGATGCAAGGGAGGCTGGGAAATACTGTCTTTATTCTGGGCACCAAGGGTCCAGCTAAAATTTAGGTTTCTGCTACCGAGGAAGAAGAAGAGAAAGGCTACTTGGGGACAATGAACAGTCTCTACCCCCATGACAAAATGATTTCTAAAGGTTTTGTCTTTTTTTTTTTCCAACTTGCTAGCATCTTCTTATTTTATATTTTAACAAAAAGACCAAGGACAGACTTCAGGAGATTTTCCAGGATCTGGATGTTGAATGATGGCAAGAGGCCAGAGAAAATCAGCAGAAAAGATGTTCCAGCCTAGACGGGGCCCTAGTAGGCACATGGAGACCTCAGCTTCAATTGATCACTTCAATTGATCACCAGGAAGGTCTTCCCTGGCTCCCTAGATCAGGTTATGTCCTTCTGTCTCACTCCCACATCAGCCTGCAATTCTCCCTTGTAGAACTTACCGCACTTGCTCAAATCTGTTGATCCCCAGGCAAAGCAAAGTTCCTTCAGAGCAGGGACTGTATCCATCTTGATCAACTGCCATATCCCCAGCACCTGGCTCAGTACCCAGCATACAGTAGTTGCTCCATAAATACTGTGGCTGAATGAATGCAGGAACTAAAGCAGGAAAAGTGCACGTTTCAGGAAGACCAGTAACACCTGCGGCTGATACTGAGGCACGTCGTGTTCTGAGCTACCGACAGGAGGCCAGAATGAAGACCAGCTAACTGGAGACGGGGCAAGACTGTGAGGAGCGGTGAGCTGCTACCTTTTTAAAGCAGAGATTTGCTTTAGGATAGATAATACGGTAGTGGTCTACAGGATTATCCCGCCCCCACTTTTTTTTTTGAGACAGAGTTGCCCAGGGTAGAGTTACAGTAGTGTCATCGTCATCATAGCTCACTGCAACCTCAAACTCCTAGGCTCAAGCGATCCTTCTGCCTCAGCCTCCCGAGTAGCTGGGACTACAGGTACTCGCCACCATGCCCTGATAATTTCTTTTATTTTTTTGGTAGAGATGGGGGTCTCACTCTTGCTCAGGCTAGAGGATATCCTTTGTATAAAATGAAAATGATAAAACTTATTTGATAGGGTTGTTGGGAGGATACAGTGAGATGCTAGCACCTGGCTCATGGAAGATGCTCAGAAAATGGTAGCTGTTATTAAAGGTGGGAAAGGCTGGGGTACATACAGCAGTTCATTCATTTATCCAGCAAATGTTTGTTGAGAGCGCATACTCAGTGCCAGCATTAAGAGTCTCTCACTTGCCCTCCCCACCCCCTAAGATTCATACCAACAGACCATAGGTCCAAGGATCTCTAGCCAAATGGGAAACTGAAAAACAACCTTAATGCAAAGCTCTAGTAAAAGCTGGGTTTGTATGTGGCTTCAATCTAGACCTAAGAGAGACGTAGTCCTCCTTCCTCTCTGCTGAACTGAATAGAGCAGGACTCACAGGGCAGGGGTCACTGAACCTGCCCATCCAGTCACAGTATAGAAGTTGGAGAAAAGAGAATGACAGATCCCTGTCTCCTTCTCCTCCAGAGGTGGCCTGTCAAGTGATGCTACCCCCACAGGAGAATCATATCTGGGCTCAGAAAGTGCGAGAAGGGTGGGACCTGGGGCTTGCCTGTGAGACCAGGCACCCCACCCACTGATGAGAGGGGTGCAGTCAGACCTTCCACCTCTCCCCGGGAGGGAGCAACTAAAGGAAAGAGAAGGATGATGAAAGTATCTCCTCCAATATTCTCCCAAATGGGGAGAGAAGTAGGAATCTTCTTCCCTGTGTTGAGGGTCTAATGAGAAATTATATTTTTATCTAGTTTTCTTTCAGCTGCCAGATATTCGAAAGTTGGGAGGATGTTCCTGTTATGGAGAGAAGGATGTACAAAGACAGGAAGCCACAAAAGATGACAGCAATTCCAGAAAATAGTCTGTAATTTATTATGTCTGCAGCATAGTCAGTGCGTGGAGGAGACAACAGGAGAGGTGTCTAAGCAGGTGGGCAGGGACAAGATGATTTGTCAAGACTGATTAATGTGACAAAGGGTGGCTATCAGAAACTCACAGGAAACAGCATATTTACCCATGAAATGCCAGAGGCATTCTCATTAAGTTAAGGAACAGGACAAGGAAGTCTGTTATCCCTGATGTTATTCAGCATTCTTGCTAGACAATATAAAGAACACAATAAAAAAAGAATAGGAGCCATAACAATTAGAAAAGATAGGACGAAATTATCATTACTATAGATGATATGAGTGCCTACCTCTTGCTTTCTTAAAGAAACAGCTGGATTGGAGATTGTTTTAGTTTGCTAGGGCTGCCATAACAAAATGCTATCAACTGGGCAGGAATCTAATTACTCACAGTTCTGGAGCCCAGAAGTCCAAGATGAAGATGCAGCAGATTTGGCTTCTCCTGAGGCCTCTCCTTGGCTTACAGATGGCCTTTTCTCTGTGTGGGCACATCCCTGATGGCTCTTCTCTTCTTATGAGGACATCGGTTCTATTACATTAGGGCCCCATCCTTATGACCTCACTTGACCTTAATTACTTCTTTTTTAAAAAAAGATTTTATTTATGTATTTGTTTGTTTGTTTGTTTGAGATAGGGTCTTACTTTGTCACCCAAGCTAGAGTATAGTGGTGTCATCATAGCACTACAGGCACTCTTTAAAAAAACTGCTCCTTGGGACTGCAAACTAGTTCAACTTCCGTGGAAAGCAATATGGAGATACCTTAAAGCAATACAAGTAGATCTACCATTTGATCCAGCAATCCCATTACTGGGCATCTACCCAAAAGAACAAAAGTCACTCTATGAAAAAGACACCTGGCCGGGCGCGGTGGCTCAAGCCTGTAATCCTAGCTCTCTGGGAGGCCGAGGTGGGCGGATCATTTGAGCTCAGGAGTTCGAGACCAGCCTGAGCAAGAGCGAGACCCCATCTCTACTATAAATAGAAAGAAATTAATTGGCCAACTAAAATATATATAGAAAAAAAAAAAATTAGCCGGGCATGGTGGCACATGCCTGTAGTCCCAGCTACTTGGGAGGCTGAGGCAGCAGGATTGCTTGAGCCCAGGAGTTTGAGGTTGCTGTGAGCTAGGCTGNAAAAAAAAAAAAAAAAAAAAGACACCTGTACTCAAATGTTTATAGCAGCACAATTCACAATTGCAAAGCTGTGGAAACAACCGAAGTGCCCATCAATTCATAGGTGGATTAATAAAATGTGATCTATGTATACTATGGAGTACTATTCAGCTATACAAAACAACGGTGATATAGTGCCTCTTATATATTCCTGGATAGAGCTGGAACCCATTCTATTAAGTGAAGTATCCCAAGAATGGAAAAATAAGCACCACATGTACTCACCAGCAAATTGATATTAACTGATCAACACATAAGTGGACATATAGGAATAACATCTATCGGGTGTCGGGCAGGTGGTGGGGAGGGAATGGGTATATACGTACATAATGTGTGTGATGAGCACCAACTGGGGCATGGACACGCTTGAAGCTTTGACTCGAGGGGGGAGAGGGAAAGGGAAACATAAGTAACCGCAACATATGTACCCCCACAATATGCTGGAAAAAATAAAAATAAATAAAAATAATATTTTCCCTATTATAAAAAAGAAAAACAAAACAAAACAAAACAAAACTGCTCTTAAAAAAATAAAGTATTTTTTAAGGCGGGCATGGTGGTCTCATGCCTATAATCCCAGCACTTTGGGAGGCTGAGGCAGGAGGATTGCTTGAGGCTGGGAGTTTTAGACCAGCCGGGGCAACATACTGAGACCCCATGTCTTTATAAAACATAGAAAAATTAGCCAGGTATAGTGGCGCCTTGTAGTCCTAGCCACCTGGGAGGCTGAGATGGCGTGGGCAAGTGAGTAGCTCCAACTGCTCGTCAGGAAACATCAGGAGAGGAGAAAATTTGAGGGGGATGGAGTTCAGTTGTGCACACAGTGACTTTGAGGTGCCTGTGGGATGTCCAGGTGGAGCTGTCCAGGTGGTTAAGAGGTTTGGAGGAAGTTGAGCCCATGTATGTTATAAAATCAGAGGGTGCCAGTGTGGAGCACGTGACTGAGGCCATGTGTGAGGACAAGGCTGCCTGGAGAGGAACTAGAAAAGGAGAAAGGACTCTGGAGAGGAAAGGACAAGCCAGGCCCAGTGGAAGGCCAACTGTGAAAACACAGGCAGAGAAAGAGGAGCCCACAAGACAGGCTGCAAAGAAACAGCCACAATGCAGGAGAAAAACTAGAGTGTAAATTTCACGGGAGTTAGGAGCAGAAAAAGGATCAATAGTTCCAAAAGCCACTGATGTTCAAACACAGAAAGAAATGAATACTGTCACTAGATCCAACAATAAGATGTTGTATATGAGCACATCAGCAGCTGCCTTGGGTCCAGGAGCGAATGGGAGGCACACAAAGGTGCTCCACAGGCCTATTCCCTGCCCCCCCACAGCCCCTTCTAAGGGAGGCTGCCCAGTCTATGATCCAGTGGCCCTAAACAGCCACATCCTGTACTTTGAGACCAGTGACCTTTGGCTTGGCTTGTCACTGGAAGAAATTGCTAGGCTAATTAGGTTTCATCTCTCTTGGGCATCTGTCTGTTGACAGTGGGAGCTGGAATGGTCACTATGGGATGGTGCTAGATGGGTAAGTAGAGAGAAGAAGGAACAGCAGAGATGGTCAGAGAGAAGTAAAGAGAGAGAGAGAGAGAAGGGAGGAGAGGAGAGATGAGGAGCTCATCCTGCCGAGCCTGCAGTCCCCATTCCAAGTTTCCATGAAGCCAGCTGTGCTGTAGTATCTTCTCTCTAGATTTGCACAAGACTGACTCCTGTGTCCCTGTAAACAGCAGCCCCCTAGAGCTAGCCAGATGGTCTCTATTCCAAAGGAACTTGAGCAGAACAGGAAGTGAGGAAGTACAGGCAGTGAGTGTGGATAACTCCTTCTAGAAGTTTAGTTTTGCAAAGGAGGAAAAAAGAGGGGGCAATAACCAGATAGAGTGATGAGAGCAACTTAAAGATATCTTAATGTTGCTTGGGATAAACAGAGAGAGAGAGAGAGAGGTTGGACACAAGAGAGCTGGGACTACTGATAAATCAAGGTCTCAGAAGAGGTGGGGGGTAGGATCATTCTCAAACAACCTGTGAGCCCAGTGTCGTTGGCCCAGTGTATGGGGCTCTCTGCTTCCCCAGGACAGAGCAGGACCTCTCTCAGCTGCCTCTTCTATTCATACCTCCCTGGTAAGAAACACGCCGAAGTTACTCAAAGCTCTGCTGAACTTTCTCTCCAAGGTCTCGGCCCTCCAATCCTCTCCACTTTGGTAGCTCACCTTGTTTTGCCCACTTCTCCAGCTGTTCTCAATTAGGAGGGCTGATCTGCCAGTCTCCACAGCAGGAAGAGATTTTCTCTTAGTCTCTTCTTGAGGCTTTCAAATATGTAGGTTTCAGGCCTATTGCAACGCTAATGAGTTTCTGCTCTGTTCATACTTTGCCATTCTGCATAGAGAACCGCTTTAGCCCCAAGAAAGGAGAGACAATTCTCATCTCTGATAGTTACTGCCACCAGCAAGAGCTAGGGGGTGAGGGAAGGGCGGGTTCTCATTTGTTATCTAAGAAACAAACGTGTCTCGTCCTTAGTTTTTCCTTTCTCATACAAAGAATCATATTTTTCCTCTAACATTATTTTGGTCCCACTCCTTAGGAAAGTATAAAGATGGCATTGAAGTGCTGAGAACATTGGCCTTTGCCCCCAAAGGGTGACTTACATTGCTAGAAAACCGGCCCAGCGGTGACTGGGCCGGATCTCTGATGGGTGTGGATTCGACTATTTCTGACTCACAAATTTCCCCAATTTTAGAAAATGAGGGTATCTCATTTATTCATGGAACGAAGGAGTGAAGGAAAGCATGGCTGTGTTCTAACCAGCTAAGATAAACACCTGACCACACCAGCACCACGTCCCGTCTTTGCTTGCTTTACTCGGTTTTCAAATAAAGTCTTAGTCTTTGTTAGCGTATCCTTTGTATTATAAGAAATACAAAATAATGGAAGATATACTTCTTCAGGTGATTCATTCTAAAATGGAGCCCACGATCCGCTTCTGGAGAAAGCAGGAAAGAATTCCTCTGGGCAGGGGCGAAAATAGAAGGCACAGTCATGAGTCGCCCCCTACTGGTCAATGGGGTGAAATCCCTCACTGCAGGTTTTAATAATTGCTGTTGAGTTCTTCATTAAGAATCATAGCACTGAAGCAGAATTTCATTAATCCAAGGGGAAGTGGCTTGCTAAAACAAGTTACTTACTGGGGAGGCTGGGATGAAAAGCTTGAGGTATCTCAGGACTGAGTATCTCAGGACTCCAGGGCCTAATTTAACAGCCACAGTCTACCAAGGTCCGAAGTAACCTTAACCTGTACTCATAAATCAATCCCCTTGGGGATTTCAAACCTTCAACGTGCTTGGGGAAAGCCTTAGCTCCAAAGTAAGATTTTGAGTTTCACATTCCAGTGGATCACACACACACAAAAAAATCACATCTATCCCAAACCAACCATTTACAGTTTATAGTAATTAGTAAGTTACTCGTGGGCCTCATATTCTTATTTGTATGTACCACATGTGCACGCTCTTTCATTCTAACCTGAAACTTTATCCTTAAAATTGTTCATGCAATGATTATATGTAATTTTATTTTTAAACTATATATTTCTTTTATTAATTTCTTTAATTTTTAATTGATATATCATACTTGTGAATATTTTAAGGGTGCATGTGATGTTTGATACATATATATAATTCATAATGATCAAATCAGGGTAATTGAGATACCCATCACCTCAATATATTTTCTAATATCTTGATCATTAGGGTGAAATATAATGAACAAAAAATCAAAATGGAGGCATCACCATGTTTTTAATATTTTTAAGTCCTGAGAGTTTACAATGTATATATTTGGGATAAAGATCTTTTCGTCTGAAAGAAATTTGTGACTCAATAATTAGTCAAAATTATCTCCAAAAATGTTAATGCAACTGAGCACATACTGGGAGACGTCTTAAAATTATGCCAGCTTCTTCTACTCAGAAGGTAGACACAGAGTATCTTAGAGCTTTCATTATTCGGGCAATAGCCTTTATGTGGATTCTTTGTTATGAAAACTTAGAGCAAGCAGGCACTTGTTGCCCTGAGTGAAAACTGACATAAAAATTTTTTTAAAGGGTTGATGAAGCCTGTCCCTCCCTTAATACCTCTTGATGAGCAAAGCTTATTGTCAGGGAAAAAGGGTTTAAACTTGTCTAAGAGTTCAGGGGCTCCCCGGGGCAAAATCTGTGGATCCCAGGCTTTGCTCACTGAGATTCAAAGACAGAGAAACTTGTTGGGATGGATGGAGGATCACTGATGGGAAAGAACGCAAAGGCCCCAAGGGGAACTGTGCAAGAAGTCTGAACTGGAGACTAGGGGTGTTGTGGGGGAGGGGTGGGAAGATGGCAGGGGGTTTAATGAGAGTTTGTGGGAGGACATACCTGTAGGCCCAAGTGTGGACGGCCACAGGTGAGAACTAGTTGACTGCATTCAGCTGTGTTCTGTTCAAGTTGGCTAAGACTTTTGTCCAGGTGAAGGTGTTCAGAAGAGGCCTGTTATGGTGATAAGCACCTCATTTGCATCACACCTGGGAGAGAATGTAGTGGCAGCTTCTCAGTGCCACTCCTGGGTTTTCCACGTTCCATATTCTGGGAATTTGCAGGCTCTGATGTTAGCAGAACATTCTCTCACCTCTCTCAGAGGCCATATTTGTTATGCTAAGAAAACTGCTTATTTGCTTATACTCACAGGTGTGTGAGTTTGCACCCCAGTGAACTGGAAGGATCCATGTCTGTTATTCTCGGACCTCAAGCATGAACTCAGTCTTCGTGGGGAGTACTTGCTGGTTCCAGCACAGCGTATGGCTGAGGAGGGAGCTCTGCTGAATATATCAGTGTGGTCCAAGAGGGTGCTGAACTCAGACCCTGAAAGTAGCCCCAGGTGGTGGCCTCAGGGATCCAAGCCAGGTCAATGCCAAAGGGGCAAGAAGGGCCAGCTTTCAACAGTGACACTGTGGGTGCTTCCAGAGGACTGGCTGGTGAACCAATGAGACCTTCTGTTCTCTCTCTCTACCTGGCACCTGCAGCAGGATTGATTCCCATGGACCTGAGTGAGCTCCTGAAGTTCTTGGACAGTTCAGGGAGGAAGGGAGAGGCCTTCGGATAGAGACGCTAGACTTCTTGCTAATAAGGTCATGTAGATGCTCCTGCAATTCATTGGAAAAATTAGAGACCTGGCTATATGTTGCCCCAAAGTGTTAGTTGAAGCAGATCAAACTAGTTACCAGGTCTCCTGTTTTGCCTTATTTAGAGGCCCAAGGAAAGCAATATATCATTTTCTTTTTTTGGCCAGCTGGCCTCCTTGTGCACATGGCCCTGAAATGAACTGGCATCATCCTCAAGTGCTCTGCCTTCAGTGAATCGTGTTGTTCAGACCTTTTCTTGTCTCCACGGGCTCTGCTGGAGGGACAGGCATTAAGTAGCCATGTTTCGTACCACATGACTCTGCTCCGTCACTCTGGCCCTGGCTGATGGGACCAGGGGTGAGTACTTGCCCCAAAGCAGCCAATCCATGAGCTAGTCAGTGAACTCTAGCACCTGCTGCTAAGAGGTGAGTTGTCAGTTACATCTATGTTTTTAAACATTTAACTAAAATATGTAGAAAATGAGATGCAAAAAAATTAGAACCTTCCTATGCTAGTGATGGGAATGTAAAATGATATAGCCACTTTGGAAAACAGTCTGGCAGTTTCTCAAAAGGTTAAACACAGTTACAACAAGACCTAGCAATTCCACTCCTGGGTACATACCCAAATGAAATGAAAACATATGTCTGTACAAAAACTTATACATGAATGCTCATAGCAGCATTATTCATAACAGCCAAAAAATAGAAGGAACCCAAAAGTCCACCAATTGATGAATGGGTAAATAAAATGTGGTACACCCATACAATAAATGTTATTCAAAATAAAAAGAAATCAAGTACTGCCACATGATGCAACATACATGAACCTTGAAAACATTCATTTAGTGGAAGAAGCCAGTCATGAGACAAGATTATTAATATTATGATTCCATTCATATAAAATGTCCAGAATAGGTGATTTTGTATATACAGAAAGTAAATTAGTGGTTTCCAGGGACTGGGAGTGCAGGAAGGGTTAGAGGGAAATGGAAGTAAATACTACTGAGTTTCTTTTTTCTTTCTTCTTTTGCACGACTCCATGAATATACCGAAAACCATTGAATTGTACACTTTATTTTATTTTTATTTTGTTCCAGAGATTTATTCTTACAGACACAATTATCCTGTTTAAAAGTTCCTGGAGAGGGGACTTGCCTGGACAGTGTTATTTCTCTCACATTCTAGAAACCAGCTCCCTTCTCACTTCAATGGTATGATCTTTCTTAGCCAAACAGGATTAAGATGGCCCATCCATCATTTGTCAAGAGGAAGTCCGAATTCCTAGGAAAGGGGGACTTGGAATCAGCTGTTTGGTCAACCCTTGCACAAATCATCTGAAAATGCCCAGTGAGGCTACTGGAAACCCAGAAGTAAGACAGATCAACAGAAGAAGTGATAACCCAGGGAAATCCTCACTAAGGAGTTGTCCCTCTGTCCCTACAAATGGCCCGGCATCCGGACACTTCCTAAATCCATTTCCTTCTCCTCCACTCACTTCAGATTGGTGGGAGCTGCATCTACTTTGGGGAGACAGAGATAGGAGTTCCTGGGAGCTAAAATAGACTCTGACAGCTGCTGGGGCTGTCTCTCGCTCCCTCACCTTAAAAAGAAGTTGCTCCCACCCGTGAAGACCCACAGCTTTGCCCCAGGGCTGCTCCCTGCCTCTTCCAGCAGTTTTGGGGTGCCATTCCACTGGGGTGCTGATCGGTCCCACCCAGGGACACCAAATTCTGTTACCGAAAGTTCAGCAATTGTCTCCCAGGTTGCATCAGAAGAATAAGGACAAGTGATTTGAGGAGAAGGAAAGAAGAGTTTATTAGTTTGCCAGCAAAGGAGGAAGTTGGCAGACTCCCGTCTCAAAGTACCAGCGTCCTGAATTGTATACTTTAAATGGGTTAATCATATGGTATGTGAATTATATGTCAATAAGGCTGATGTGGAAAAAAAAGACATGTAAAGGATGAAACAGTGAACAGTGGGAGAGGAAGCTAAAAGATTCCGATGTAAAGAGAGACCATTGCAGCCACAGAGAGCCTGTGCAAGCCAAAGTTCCTAGTAGACAGAAGTTGTATCTCTAGGGAGGGATTGATGGAGGAGGCGGGTGGTAAGGTCTTCTAAAAGCTGTCTGATTTTACGACCAATGCAGTTGCCACCGTCTCTAAAGGCTCTTCTATGACCTTCCAGAACTCTCTGCCTCACACAGCTGCAAGCCAGCTGCAACACATCCTTGTCCTGCAGAATGCAAGAAATCAGCACCAACGGCATCCAACTTAAGCGTTAACAGCACTGCACACTTTATTTGCACGTTGCAGTGGTCATTGGAAGCTAAGCAGTTCCAAGAATCTATAGCTCATAAAGAGCCACATGATAGACATTCCTGGAACTTGTCTGCTGGGAATTTCCATGGAACTGATTTCCAATCTAGTCTTTCTTGCTGGAAGTTTGTGGAGGCACAAGTACTGTGATATTGTTACACTCTTCCTGTATTAGTGGGAGCGTGGTAGGAAGGTGCATGGGCATCTGGGGTTTTGTGAGACTGAGTACATGTGACTTTGAATCTCTAGGGCAGGAGCTAGCCCTTGAATCTGCGCTGTCTAGCCCAACACCCCACCACCTTCAGTTGAATTTTCTTAAATTTTATCTAGATATGTATAAAAAGGGACCTGTTTGTACCTTGATTTTGGAATTGGGCTAGCCTCCTTAATCATTATGCTTCCAAATATATAGTGTTGAGGGGTCCCTAAGAGTGACTGCCATGGTTAGATACCAAATGCAAGGGGCATCAAGGGTCAGTGTGCTTGTGCAGCCCCCATCTCTATATTTCCTGTTTTATTAACAGCAGGTTCTAGCTCCCAGAAACCATGCTGCTTCCTGGTCTCTCTTTGCTGAGGTCATTCTCCCTAAAGGCCTCATCTCACTGGGAATGGCTAGTGGTTTGCCAGTTTGAGTGCTTCCCTGGTGGCATCATGTGCCCTGAGTCTGATCCTAATCATGGTTGGGAGAGAAGAGCAACTTGAGGAAGAGCTGGAGGCTCAGTTTGATGGCGGCTCCTTGGCCTCCCTGGTGCTGCCCTCTCATCAGCTCCTCTCCCCTCGAGGCCTGGCCTGGGAGTTTCCTGGATTCCAAGGCCCAGAGATCTTTGCCATGAACCCCACCAATTGAGGTCCTTTAAGGGTGTCTCTGTCCCTGCTCCTCCCAGCCACAAGATCCCTGCCTGGACCACTGTAAAAAGGTGCCATCCAGACTTGAGTGGGGGGTTACAGAGGTGGAGAGAAGAAACCAGAGCGATGTGCCGTTACCCCTGCCCTGGACCTGCCCAGATGCCACTTTGAGGTCGGACAGCTCTGGATCTGTTTCTTGCCTCTTTCTCCTGGTCATGGGCTGGTGTGAAGGGAAGAATTGGAGAAACAACGCTCCCAGTTATTGACTGTCTTGGGCAAGTGGGTGTACTCAAAATTACATGTGTTACTTCATGTAAAGTACTCTTACTGTCACCATTCAACTAAGGGAGAAACCGAGGCTCAAAAAGGTTAAGATTGTGCCCAAGGTCACACAATCATTCAGTGAAGAAGCTGGAAACTGGGAATGAAAGCTGGTCTACCTGACTCCAGAGCCAACCTTAATCACTACCCTTAAAATTCCTGTGATGAACAGCCCAGCAAAAAGAGCATGAGGGTTTTAAGGCCAGTTGTGTTTACACCAGGGGATCCTGGAGGCAGCCACTCACTTCTTAGAATAGAGGAGTCAGGGCTGGAGACTCTGAATGAGCTGCAGCAGGGTGTTCTTGGAGATCTTTGAGCAGGATGAAAGCCTTGGGTGGGGGCGTGGGGACAGAAAAGGGTTGCAGCCAGAGGGAGGGGTACTGCCTCTCCCTGCTGCCTTTTCTCCTGGCCCAAGCGGGGTACAGCAGAGTCAAAGAAGCCCGAGTCACAGTCCTTGCCCTTACAACACTCCCAGGAGTAGCAGGAAGGACGGGAGGGACTGGAGACAGAATTAAATATTTATAGCTCAGTGGGACTTGGAACTTGCTAACTGGCAGCCCAGAGGCTGAGTCTGGCCTGCAGATGGGTTTTGGTTGGGCCTGCTTGGTTTTAAAAAACATTTAAAAATATTTAAAAATTGAGAGCTTTCACAGGAACAGATTTCTGGTCTTTCTTGAAGATTGGAAAGCTCTTACAACACTGGACCCCTGTCCCCACATGTCCCATCAGCTGGGGCTGGGTGTCATGTCTGCCCCCGTCCCACCCCCACTTGTGACAGCTGGCTCTGTCACTCCTCCACCTGGCTGGCCTCTGTGAGCTTCGCAATTGCACCCTGTGGAAGGCTTGCACTGGGCTAGAGCTCACTAGATTCTGGGGAAACCCTGAGAGAACCCAGGATTTGAATTCTAGCTTCCTGGAGGCTATCAGGTGCATGCTCACCTTTCCATGTGCCCTGCAGGCAACTGCACATTAAGTTTGGTGTTCAGGAGAAAGAGGGTCCCAGAAACATAGACCTGGAGGTGGCCAGGGTCTGGGAGGAGGAAGTTGGGGAATCAGTGAGAGCGTGAACACCACATATCAGTCAGGCTTCTCCAGAGAAATAGAAAATACCTGTACTCTGTGTGTGTGGCTTTTGTTAAGGAATTGGCTTACGTGATTGTGGAGACAGGCAAGCTGGAAGTCTGTAGGGCAGGGCAGCAGGCTAGAAACTCAGGTGGGAGCCGATGCTGCAGTCTTGAGGCAGAGGCAGAATTTCTTCTCCCCCAGGAAACTTGTTTTTTACTCTTAATGCCTTCAACTGATTGGATGCAGCCCACCCACACCATAAAGCATAATCAATCTCCTTTACTTAAAGTCAGCTGATTGTAGATGTTAACCAGGTCTATAAAATACCTGCATGGTAGCATCTAGTGTTTGATTAAATAGCTAGATACTCTGGCCCAGCCAAGCTGACATATAACACTGATCGTCATACGGTGGTGAGCACGGTGGGGTGAGGGAGGAATCTGGGAGACCTTTTAAGAAAGGCGGGAAGGAGGGGAGTCCAAGGGGTCTGATGGGAGGAGGGCGGGAGAAATTGTGTACTGACTGCAGCAACATGCCTGCCCACAGGAGGTTTCGGCAGGGGCGACGGGGTGGATCACAGCGGCTGGCAAGAGGGCCTAGCTGGCTGTTTCTCCATGTCTGATAATGAAGTGGGTAGGCTGGGAGGGGCGAGAAGGAAGTGGTTTTTTCCAGTTCATGCTTCTTGTATGCTAAGAAGGAAGGGGCCAGTTGAGAGAGAAAGAGATGACGTGAAAGGAACAAGCAAGGGGCTGGTGGCAGGATCTCCCCTTTTCCAACTAGAGGAGGCCTTTTTCCTTCCACATGGCCAGCCAGGTCCTCAGGGCAAGCTCTGGCTAGGGAAACAAGGACAGGAAAAGGAGTGTTCTGGAAAACAGTCCTTTCTGCCTGGAATGCTTTTTCCAACTCCCTTTGCACATCCGTCAGGCTGCTGGCTTCCAAGTGCACCGTGAAATGAACTCTGGCCCTGCTTGTCTTGGGATGAACCCTGTCGGGACGGCCTGTGGCCACCTCTTCGTCCCCTCCACTGAGGGTGGGATGGCAGCGTGGCAGACTTCTGCTGCGCTCTCCTGTGGCCCTCCCCTGGGACTGACACAGCTCTTCCTGGTCTCCACTGGTTCTTACTGCGCAGCGCTGGATGACAGTACTAGGAAAGCAGGGACAAGCCCGTGACCGGAGGAATCGCATAACTGGAGGTTTTTAAATTTTTTAAAAAACAATACAGTATGACATGGGAAATTCAGATCTTCCTTACACTTCTTTTGTGATTACTATTTTGAATTACATATCGATAGAGGCACCAGAGTTTTTTCCAACATCAGGCCTCCAGGGCCTTCTCCAGCCCTGTTCTCCCCGCTCCGCACCCACGCAGGCTTCCCAGAGCCCAGAGGAGGTAGTGCCCAGGCCCAGACGGGGAGAGGCGCTCAGGAAGAGCATGCGCAGTCACAAAGGGGGTGTGCCTGCCTGCCTGAGAGTTCAAAACACGCTGGAACATGGAAAGAAAGGTATTTGCCCAAGTGACTAAGACATGTTCCAGCATTTTCCCACAGGCTCCTGCACATCCCAAAATAACTGCAACCCTGGATGCTGTCCGTTGGCATACGATTGCACTTGTATAATGTTACAGGACAGTGGGCAGACAGGCCACACTCACCCGGGGCTCACCGGACACGCGGCCCACAGTGGAGTCCGTGCTATGCTTTCTGGCCAGGCATAAGGAAGAAATATCACGGGCAGAGACCACAACAGGAACAAGCACGGACCTACCAGAATCATCCAGATCACCAAGAGGGGCTTTGGTCAATGCCCACCTTTCACAGATGGGAGGGGAAAGGCCCCAGAGAGAGGAAACAACTTGCCCCAAATTACGTATCTGGGAATTACAAGAGGAAGTTGGTGAAAGAGCCGCCCCTAAACTCCCGTTTCCTGATGATGGCATTTGTTTCTGAAGGAACATCAATTTGGCCTTGGAATCGTAATGTCTTAAGTGAAGGGGACTTTTAAGAGCCTCCTGGCCGTTCCGGGAGCCTGTGTGCCCAGGTCTGGACAGCACCGTGGGAGTAAGGCCTGCTGGGGATGGCCCTGCCAGCACGGGGGATTTGCAGTCTTGCTGAGGCAATGACTAAGGGTGTGGAGAGCACTGGCAGACTGAAGGGCACCCGCAGTTTGGGGAAAGGAAAGTCTGAGAAGGAATTTGGTTCAAATGGGGGAAGTCTCACAAAAAGGTGGCCCCAAGGCAGGCAGGATCTGGACACACTGGTCGGGAGGGCTAGTGAAGGATCACAGGAGAACCTGAGGGGCCGAGTTATGTTAGAGCCTTGCAGCTACTCTATGCCCCGCCCCCACGCGAGGCCCAGGGACCACCAACACAGGCCAGATAACTCCGTCCTGCTGCCCGTGCTACATCTAATTTGGATCATTGAAAATATTCCAACTACATTAAAGAGTGACTTATTGATGATGTTTAGTGATAAAAATACTACCAACCTAATTCAGTAACCACTCAAGGAACTCTAATGTTGTTTGAGGTCCATTGAGAATAGATGCCCAAGTCCCAAAAAGAAGTGGTTACATTATCTTTGGTTCATTTTAAAAATAGTGCAGTAGGACTTTTTTTTTTTCTATTTACACGTTCACATTTCTAGAATTAGTGGCATGTCGGTTTGTATTCCCCAAATGAGTTCACCCAGGAATGATGTTGGCAGACTCCCATGGGAATGACTTCAGCCTTTCTCAGCAAGCTAAGAGTGGCAAGTACACCAGTGTGTATTTTTGTGCAGCATCGTCAGGCACCAATATTAAACTCAGTACAGTCATGAGAAATTCAGCTCAGGGGCTTTTAACTCAGCACCCTCGCTGGGACTTCCAAGGTCTCAGGCCTTTTCCTTTTCACTTTCTTTGGCAAGCAGTTAAGAAATCTAGCACATCTCTACATTTGGGGGCTGTGGTCCTTTCCAAGCTTTAAAAAATCACTGGCACAGAAACAAGGATCTTCTTCTACTCAGTGGCTTCTGAGTGCATCTGGTCCCTAACCCTGAAGGCTTCTAGGAACTCAATCAGGGAAGACAAACCTGGTCCTGGTCTAGTTTGGTGACTCAGAGGTGTCAGATAAAGATGACCCCAAGACTCCTAGAGCACATTTCCAACCCTCAGTGACCTGGACTCCAGGGAACACTTTGGTCAGTCTCCGGTAATAGTAGGAACTGGCCTCCCTGTGCACTTTCCAATGATTCCAGACTCCTGGTGAGGCCTCAGGGTAGCCCGAGGCCAGGTAGGCAGAGAGGCTGCCTCAGTGGCACCTTGGCTGTTGGCTGGGGCAGTCTGAAGGGGAGCAGCAGTAACATTCCCATACCTGAGTGCACAGCCCTGAGTCTTCCCAGGTTCCACCTGAATCTGAGCCTGAAAAGTGGCCAAGACAAATACTCTCATGAGCCAGGCTGGTAGAGATGTCATGAATCCCAGAGCAAGCTTGTAAATTCATCTGCCATTTATTCTGACTGAAGCCAGGAACAGACAATCTCAATGCTACTGTTTTCAAAGATTTAGAAACCACAAAAGATGTTTTGAGTTATAGTATTACTTTATTTTCCTTTTTTTTAATGTAGCATTAAAGTCATTCAACATACAGATAATTCCTATGGCTCCTTACACATTGTGTTCTATCTAAAGTTAGGTATTTTAATTATGAGATGAAGAAAATCATCCCACTAAATGGCAACATTTCTGAAAAATAAGTTTCATATTTTTGTGATGGGAAATTGACTCCCCATCTAACCCCCCAAAAAGCTTCTTCAGTCCAGAGCTATGGGAAGACAGCTCACAGCCATGGCTAACATGTGGTGCCCATGCACAGAGAGGGCCCCAGAACAATAAGCAATAGAGTTTAACTTCTGAAACAACAAGCGACTTCTTTATTTGTACAGAATAATATAGAAGAAAAGCATCATTTTCCTTTTAGCCTTTTTATTAGTGTCTTTTGCCTCCACCCAAGTTACTATGTACCAACCTACAAATAACAAAAACCAACTGACTTAAAAGTCCCTGAAACACATGCAACTTAAAATTCCCTAAAGCACACATCAGTTCCAAGTCTCTGAGTCTGATCTGTATGGAGCAGAGACTATGGTGCTGCTGGGTTACCAGCTGTGTTTGTCGTGCTGCTGGGGTCTGAAGTTGCTGCTGCTTTCGCTTCTGGCTGCTGGGTTTCCGCTTGGGGACCTTCTCCGCTTCCGGTACTTCTCTCCCTCTTGTCTGTTGCCATCTCTATGATTGCCTGCAGCGGCTGATCGGTTCCAAGGTTGCTGGGCTGGAGTTCATAAACCTGGACTTGACCTGGGACATCAATTGCTTTCTGTTCAAGTTTTTCCAAGATGGTCTGAACCTTCCTGACACCATCTCTCCTGGCTTGACGCACATCAGCTCGTCCTTCAGGGTCCACCGAATCCAGGGCCAACAGCTCTTTGGTCAAATACTCTTCGATCATCAGGTACTTTTTGTCAGTCTTCTTGCCTTCGAAGTTGTCTACAGCCTGCTCCAGCCCTTGCACCTTCTCCAGGATGGCTTCCACTTTCAGCACACCTGGATGTTTTGGGGGGCCCTCAGCTTCTGCTGGTTTGGGGGGTATAGCTTCTGCAGGGGCAGGGCTGGGGGCTGCCCTCTCTTCTGCAACCACATTCTTGGGAGATGAGGGGACAGCAGAAGGGCCAGGGCTGGGAGGAGGACAAGGAACTGGAACAGAGGGAAGCTTTACTTCCACCTTCTCAGCAGGAGGTGGGGGCTTCTGAGAAACAGGTTTAGAATCCACCTCCTTGCGGATCACTTGAATCGGGATGTGTCCAGGATGGAGATCTGGTCCAACTGGGCCTGATTTACTTTCTGGTTTGTTTTCAGGTTGGGGAACAGGTGGAGATTCTCGATGGGTCATGGGCTGCTGAGAGAAAGAGAACAGGACACAAAGATATTTTTAATAACTGGCTGAAAGTCACAGTTGTTTGTGGCTAATACAGATTAGAAAGAAAACAGGGAAAATGAATTTTTTTAAAAAAGTTTAACAGTATAAAGATTTTCAAAGTCAACCAATGGGCTGTTATAAAATAAAAACATGGTATTAATGAGGCAGGTGACCAAACCATTAGTTAGGCTTCCACTGATCACCTTGGGTACGGGTTTGTTACCTCTCACCTAATTTCTCTGTAGATAGTATTCTTAAGGCAATGAAAAGAAAACCAATATAATTTTCAAAAATGGAAATAACAAAAACTCATGCTGACTGCCAAACTAGGTTAGCTCAGAGCAGAGTCCTGAGTGGCTCCAGCCCTCGGGTGATGCAGCCACGGACTGGCTGACACTGGTCCTCCCTCCTTACACTGCACAGACAGTCTCTGCTCATGGTGTGACCTTCTCATCTCCTGCTTCAGAAAACATATGATCGTTTTCTTAAGCCTATGACAGCCTAGTGGTTTAGGCCCAGACTGACGTATTTTTTTAGAATAAGCAAGATGCTCAAAATAGTTAATACGGTAATAAGAATTTTGCTTTAGCGCGTTTGTGCCAGAGCCTAACACTCAGCCATGATGCAGCATCTCCATGCTGACCTCTGGCTGCAGTTTCTCATGTGGCTGTTTTTTCAATGAGCTATGCTCAAAACAGAAATATCTTGGCTCTTCTAGCATATCAGGGAATATCTAAAACCTCTTTAAAAATCTCACATGCCCTATTCTCATCAACTGGGAAAGAGTCAGACTATATTACTTCTAAAGTACTCCCAATTTGAAATACTAAATTCCACTATATTCAGTTAGGTCACAAGTCCTTGAAAACTTCCCAAAAGGGATCTTTGAACAAGCTATAAAAGGGAGGTTATTCTAAACAAGGTTAATAGGAGTAAAGGTAGTATCAAATATTCTTTCATTGATTATGAGAAATATATGAGAATAATATGTGGGAAAATAGCTCTAGCTCTACAAATAGTACTTCTTTCCTGGGATTACTGAATCCAAGTATGAACATAGTGTAACACTTAGCTATCTAAACACAAGCAACCTCCCCTTGAATCAAATCTCTTTTGCCAATCAGGTATCCTCAACTTTGGCCCTCACCACTCACAAACTAATCACACTGCCCTTCCTTGGCATTTACAAACAATGGCTGTGTAAGAAGTCACTTCAGAAACATTTAAGAGAGGGTGCTCTATGGCCTGAGCTCTTCAAAAACATCAAGGCCATGAAAGCACAGAAAGGCCAAGGGACCGTTCAGACTGAAGGAAGACTGAAGAGAAGCGGCATCTAAATGCAGTGCTCGTGATCCTGGATTAGATCTTGGAATGGGAAAAACTGCCATAATGGAGATTTGAAAATGGACTGTGTATTACATAAAAATATTTTAAGAGTATTAAATTTCCTGAATCTAGTAACTGTACTGTGGTTATGAAAGAGAATGTCTTTTTCTTAGGAAAATATGTGCTGAAATCTTTAGGGGTTAAGGGACATGATGTCTGCCAACTAACTCCCAAATAGTTAAAATACACGGAGAAGAGAGAAGAAATGACAGAGCAAATGCAGCAAAATGTTAACGAACAGTGAACTGGGTGAAAGGTTTATGGGATTTCTTTGTATGATTCCTACAACTCTAAAGGTGAAATTATTTCCAAATAAAAAAGCTTAAAAATTTTTAAAGGGAGGTACTCTGATCCAGGGCCCTGGACAGTATCAGTGTTTACAGTGATATCCTACATGCGTTCATAGGGAGCTTTCCTGTTAAAAACTGTGGCAAAGAATTAATTCAGCTGCTCAAGTTGCAGCCAGAGGGGACCCAGGGCTGCCGAATGTTCTGCTGCTAAGCTGTTCAAACTAAATGACTTCCTCCTCCAGAAACCGGCATCCCACGTCTCCACTGGAGAATAAGCAAACCCGTGCCCACAACCTTCGCCAGGCCAGGATGGCTTCCCAGTCACCACAGCCAGCTGATGCATCAGGCAGGCAACGTGGTACCCAACTGGAAAGGGAGGCAAAAAGTATAAGACATGGTCCCTGTGGTCAGGCTCAGTGCTGAGCTGAAGAGATAAGATGAACACTTTAGAAATATACAGAATAATCACATGCTGAACCACACGAACTCATACAAGGCACCCTGAGAAAGATGAGAAGGGCTTCATGGAAGAGACAAAACTGGCCTGTCCCTTGGAGGACGAGGAGAACTTGGATTGTGTGGGCATTTCAGGGAGTGGGTGAGCATGATCAAACACAGAGAGAGGAATGAAAAGAGCAGGCTTTCGGAGTGGAGGGGTAACTGTGAGGAAGGAGATCAGAGAGGAGACTGTGGCTGAAGCGTGCATGGGGTGGGAAGAACCCTGACAGGGTGTGGTGGGCACTAAGGAACCTGGTCCCAGGTGTGTGAGTTCTGCCAAGCCATTTCCTCTGCCCCTACGGCCACGGCAATGGAAAATGATCAGCCAAGCAAAAACTGTAGAAAGTGCTGAGGGCTCAGAGCCCTTGTTCTGCATTTCTGTTGATGACCAGCAATTTCCCAAATCTCGCTTTCCTCCAATTACACACAGGCACAGCTAGTGAGGAATCCAGGGCACCGCAGAGCTCCTCGGCCCCTGCAGGGGTGCCACCGTAGCCAGTCTGCTGACACCTAACTTCCGTACCTGAGGCCTGTCGACCACGGTGTGCACACGGATGGGTGACGACGAGTGCACCGGTATGCTGCCCCTTGCTGGTGAGCCCTCCCGGCTTGATGCACCCCGGACAGGTGACCTGAACGGGGATGGTGCCCGCAGAGGCCGGGGCTCCCAGTCATCCCCCTGGATCTTGTGGTACACAGGCTGGTGGGTCTGGTATTCGCCCTGCTGAGCTGGGTAGTGGGTCTTCTGGGCTTGGTGGAAGGAAGGCTGAGCTGCTGGCCGGGTGACGTTCTGCTCATGTATCACAGGGATGGGGATGTAGCCCCGGGGGAGCTGGTGACTGCCCAGGTTGCTCCTGCCAGAGGAGGGCAGGCTGGCGGAAGAGGATGAGGACGAGCAGTCAGAGGCAGCTGGAGACTGGGACCGCTGCAAGAGACAAAAGGCAGAGGGCATGGCCCAATGAACAACCCCTCTGCCTTGGCACTCCAACTGGACCTTCCACTGTGTACCTGCTCAGGGGAACACATTTCCTAAGACCTGCCATCAGTGAATGTTTCAATTTTCAACATATGGGGTTAAGACCGAGAGGTTCAAATTCCTAGTAGCTATGTAGCTTTTCTTAGCCTCTTTTGATATAGGAAAAAAGTATATCCTCCCTCCCTCATTGGGCTGCTGTGAAGATTAAGTAAAATCACCTGTGTACATGCCTGAGCATGAGTCCAACACACAGGAAGCGCACAGTACATTGCATTTGTCGTCATTACATGTCATCTCATTTCCACGTTCCTTAACCCTTTCTCTACTAATCTGCAGAGAACTCAGCTGAGTGAGTGGGAGCTGCCACATCCCCCACCTTCCCCGCTGGCCGGAAGTAGGCCAAGCCCCTTTCCCTTCTGCGCTACCTTCTATTCACCTAGAAAATGAAAAAGACGTTTCCCCAGCTGGCTTATAAGGTTTTGTTAGCTTAAGTTTGCTAAGATTTCTCTCTGATTGATGTGTCACATTGATTTTTTACAGTAAAAACACTACAAATACAGGCACTGCTTTCTCCAAGAAAGGAAAAAAGCCTCCCACTATCCCACATTAACTATGACTGTTCATTCCCAAGCAGGTTGTGAAACTAAACAGATTCAGAGCAGAGCCGAGAGGCAGTCATGACTCTGGGTGCAGACAGGAAATGAGAATTCGTGCTGGAGAACAATGCCAGTAGACACAACTGCAGGCATGATCTCCAGACAGGAAAATGAAGAGGACTTACTTCTCAGGAATCCTATTAGGGACTCCTCAAATTTCTGCTAAGAACCAGATTAAGAACTATTTTTTAGCTATTAATGCACTGAATCCATCGACACACCCTGAAGTGTTTGGTTTCGGGATTAAAACCTCATCTTAAACAGCTGCTTTCCTGACTCATTTTTTTGTTTTCTTCTCTTTTTTTGGCATCAGGGTATCGCTCTGTCACTCAGGCTAGAGTGCAGTGGCGTCATCATAGCTCACCACAACCTCAAACTCCTGGGCTCAAACGATCCTCCCGCCTCAGCCTCCCCAGTTGCTAGGACTATAGGTGCATACAACCACAGCTGGCTAATTTCTTCTATTTTTAGTAGAGATGGGATCTTGCTCTTGCTCAGGTTGATGACTCCTTGTTTTGAATTTCCTTTTTAAATGCGGTACACTGTGAGGCCAGGTATGGAGTCTCATTTTCATATCAACATAGCTGCAAAAAGTTAAGCTTTATCCATAAGTACTGAACTGAACAAAATAATACACAGCTATCTCTGTGTTTCTGAAATAGAAAGCCCAGTGTGAATAAAGGAGCAGTGAAATCAGGAGACGAAAGGCCAGATTTCTGGTCCCTGCTACTCCTACCACTGTGCATTTGAACCAAGCAGTTTATAGTTTACCCTCCTGAGCCCCAATTCCATAACTATGAAAATAAGCCATGTAACTCCTGCCTTGCCCACCTGAAAAACACACCTATGAAACATTGGGGGATAGTGTGGGGACTGTCCACCTGTCTTTTTTGGGTGACCTCTGACACTGCAGGCCAGGCCCAGCTGCCCTGCATGTTAACAGGTGCCTGGCCCAGGGCACTGTCCTCAGGGGCGGGGACCCAGCCTAAGCGGCACAGCAACTGGCTCCCACCCCGCGCAGGCCCGCCTTACCTCAGGTCCGTGGGAGGCTGGGGGCTGGGCTGCCTGGGCTGCCGCAGCTGCTGCCACCTGTCCACACTGTTTGTCTGGCGGGGTGGCTTCTGGCATGCCTCGCAGAGGTGACTGGGACCTCTGAGGAGCCGCCGCTGCCGCCTCCGTTCGGAATCGCTGCGTCCCAGGCTGGGGATAGGCGTGGAAAGGGTGTGGCTGCCGGTTCTCAGCACCTTCATGGAGGACGGGAATGGGAATGTAGCCTGGTCGGAGCTGGGGGTACACAGGGTGGCCTTCCCTAGTGAGTAGCAGCCTGGAGCCCTCCCGGGAAGGACCATTGGCAGAGGATGCAGTTTCCTGAAATAAAAAGAGGAGAAATTCAGACCAGTTTCTATGGGAAGACTGGGAAGAAAACAGCCCTGGCAGAAGACAGTGTGACACTCTCCCAGAGCGATTTGGGCCCCACAGTGTCAGCCGGGACGGCCAAGCACAGGGAGCCCGGCTGCCCCACAGCCCCTGCTCCTGCCAGGCCTCCCACCCCTGGCCCCATGGAGGCTGCTGCTTGGCTGGCAGCTAAGAATTAGGGGCATCAGGAGAAGGCAAGTGAGCCCAGGTATCTGCTGAGCACAGAGAGATTCTAGTTTCCCAAACTGGTAAGGCAGGTTTCTTCTCCGGGTGACAAATGGCAGCAGTGTATGTAGGAGAGTCGCTGACTGTCTCCCAAATCCTCACTGACCCAGATCAGAAGGTGATCCCCAGGAACAGGGTTCAATCCCAACTCCTGAATGACAGCAGGCTTCTGCTTCCAAACGTTCCTCACGTTTCCCGACAACAAAGACTTGTATTGGGCCCCAACACAGAACACAGTGTGGATATCTGATCAGGTTCCTCATCCTCCACCATCCCCTAGGTGTCTGGTCACCCTGGCCTGTCTTTAGCAAGAATCCTGTTAGGTCAGTTTTGCCAGAATCCTCCTCACCCCTGATGCTTCCTCTTAGTAATTTTCCATCCACTGACCCCACCCTGCTCCGTGGCTGTAAATTCCCACTTGTCCACACTGTATTTGGAGTTCTTTCTCCCCCACTGCCAGACTCCAGTGAGGTAGTCCCTATACCTATCTCGATGGTTCTAAGTCAAGTCTGCATCAGCGTGCTGTAACAAGCATCACTGAATAATTTTTTTCTTTAACAAAACAAAGCCTGTTTGAAAGAGAAACAGTTGGGGTCTCCTGTTATGTGCTCTCAGGAATTTCTCCCTTCAGTGGCCTGGCTATTTTGGGACCCTTGAGAAGGCCAAGTTCCAGATGTACCACAGGGAAAGATCCTATTTCAGACAACAGGGTTGGCCAGTCACTCACTGGGCAATGCCATCTCTCACCAAGCAGAGGCCACGCAACAGAAGTCCTGTGTCCTGAACACTAGAGGGTCCTTTTACAGAGAAAGGGACCTATTGATCTGTGCCACTTGTACACATCTGAGTAGGTCAATTATTAAGGAGAGTGATCCTTCCTTAAAGAGGCATCTCTCTGAACAGCAAAGACCAAAGGCAAAGAATCTATGAGCCTTAAGGGTACAATTTCTACTGCTGCAAAATTGGTCAAAAGGAAGAGATGATCCGCATTTTGAGTAAACACACCATTAATTTTGTGATGTTTCTATTTGCCTGCAGGCATGGGCACCAGGTGGCTGACCCTGGAACTTAGCCCTTTCGGGCCATCAACTGCCTCCCTCCTGCTGAGACCCTGCCCCCTGGAGGGCCTCCAGCTCACAGGAAAGGCAGGAGTGTCACCGTGTCCTTGGGGACATGGGCAGCCAGGCATTCTCAGATTAGAATACCCACGTGCTTAGGGTGGCAGCACTATATTAGCCTGCTTAACTTTCAGGTCACCCAAGAGCAGGGAGTGGGTCCAAGCCTCACATTCAGAACCGAATCCCTGCTGTGAGGCAGACACACTAGGAGGCAGCCAGCAAGAGGTACTGGAGAAACCCTCTGCTACTCAGCGCTAAGTCAAAACACGCCTCAGGCTGGTCCGATGGTAGTGGGTTATCAGAACTTATTAACATTAGTGTCACTAAAGTTAGTATTCAACACCCACTGCTAAAATTGACTGGCTTTAAAAATAAAATAAAATTAAATTTTAAAAAAAAGAAAAGAAAAAAACATGCCTTGGCGTGCTCTGTCCACTCACCAGGCACCCTTCCTTCTATGCAAAATTGGGGCCTGTATAAGTCTTTTCATGTCACCTTTGTTGGCTGCCCTGGGGCCTGTTGTTTCTTCCCAGCCATCTGCGCAGCCCACCTCGCAGACCGAGCAATTAGCAAACTCTCATCCTGCCTACCCTGGGCGCACATCCTGCTTCCGTGCTGATGAGTCCCACGAGGCTACAAACCAGCAAGGCACAATCCCTGTGGACAAGGGGCTCACGAGAGGGCTTAAGAATGCGTGAAGGGAGGGCCGGTGCTGAGGGACGGGGAAGCACGGACTCCTCTAGGGTGGAGGGTGGCCTAGATAGGGTCTCAGTGCCACTCCTACCCCTGCTGGGAATGCTTCTGTGAGCCTGGATAACTCCCCCACTTCTGCAAGCCTTTATTTCCTTTTCTAGAAAATAGAGCTGGCATCACTAGCCCTGCAGAAATGTTGTGAAGTTTTATAAGAGCACATCAAGAGGGCAGCCCGGAAGGCCAAATTATGCTCTGTGGACTCCAAAGTGCCAAAGGAATCAGAAGTGAAAGACAAAGTTAATCAGTGGTGACAAAAGTCAGAATGGTGGTCACCTCTGGAGGAGATGGGAGTGGCTAGGGAAGGTCTTGAAAGGACCTTCTGAGGTGATGGAAATATTCTCTCTCTGGGTGGTGGTAAACGGGTGCATACCTCTGTAAAAACCCATCATACTACACACTTCCTGGACCCCACACTGCCCATCCCCTGCCACGCCCCACCCACACTATCCGGTTTTAACTGGAGACAGCTTCAAGCACAAGTCCATCTCCCTGGCAGCCAGATCCTTCCAGGGCCTGGAACCCTTGGACAGGTCTGGCTGAAGCTTGGCTCCTCCCAGGGAGGCCCTTGGATCCAGAAGGCACTGGAGCCAGCCTGCCAAGAGCTGTGCATTTTATGCATCTCACTTAATGCATTTTCCAATTGAAAGAGAAAAGGGAATAAGAAAGGAAGAGGAGAGGAAGGAAGAACAGCCCTGCCTGCACAAGGAACTGTGGCAGCCAAGCCTCTTCCTGGAACCATATTCAGCCTGGGTCACTCCAGTGCTGCGTCTGGGTCAGTGAACAGAGAATGTGGTGGCTGTAGGGATGGGGCGGTACTGTCAGAGCAGCAGCCAGAAGCTGAGCTTGAAGGTCAGCACTGAGCTAAAAATCGGGCTGGAGGCCCCAGGGCCCAGCTGGAAGTAGGGACCAACATCCACCCTCCCGAGTGTTCTGACCACTACAAGAGATGCCCCTGCAAGGTGGGAGAGAATGGAGAGGAGAACTAAAACATGTCGGGCAGTGAGGGTGAAGCAGGACTGAGGACGATGAAGGGAAGAGGGCCGCAGGAAGACGATTGGGGCAAGGAGGCCTCCTCGAGACTCATGTCTGAGCATGGGGTCCACTGAGACCTGCCACTGCTAGTAGGTACAGGCTGGAGGGCAGAGATGGTGAGGATGAGCATGGGTGGCCTGGGATGTTCTTCCTACAATCCTGAGATCTGGACTACTGGGTCCCTGTGATAATGATCCACTATGTCAGATAATAAAAAACCATGTGTCTCACTGTAAGCATTGCATCTAAAAGAAGTTCCCCTTCCACTCTGGTAGGGTTTTGTTTAGAAAAACACTGCTTTAGGCAAGTTTAAAAAAAAAAAAACATGAATTTTGCAAAACAGGCAATTAAACACTTTTATATGAATGAATAATTTAAAACAAAAATTAAACTCTCATTTATAACAAGGTCTGTATCTGTACCAGCAATGCAGACACCACCTTCTAATGTTCCTACTCCACTATCACTAGAGTCATGACAGCAAATGCTTCTGTTTTTACTAAGTAAAAAACACTGCCTGGAAGAATTAAATTGCCCTTTCTTTCTTCCATGGTGTTTTCATCACAATCTAGCAAAAAAAAATTGGACATTTTTTAAATGAAAAAAGAAAAAATGTGTAATATTTATAATTCCCCTAGAATGTGACTGAAGCATGTCTCTTTAGTCCATTAAGTGCTCTCAAGTTCAAACACAAGTCCAGATGTGTGGTTACATCAGCATCTTTGTGATAAGACTCCACTACTTGCCCCGTTGTGACTTTGGGGGACCTGGGAATCTGCTCCCTCAGGGTGGGGGCTGCTCTATGTGACTACGTGACAGGGACAGGGGCGCAGTCACGGTAACCATGCAGATCTCTGCCACCACCCAATCACAGCTGCAGCAGCTCAGCTCATTACCCTTATCTCTGGGTAAAGACATCAGGAATATATACTATACAAAATCCAATTAAGAAATAAGAGCCCAAGGGCTGAGTCCTGACTTCCATTGCTTATCTCATGACATTCATTAATTCATAAAATGAATTGGTTAATTCTTCCTCCTTGTTTGTGCACTGCATTAAAATCCTCTGAGGTGCATCTCAGGGTGCCAAACAACTCCATAAGATGGCCAAGATAAAAATGAAAAAATTACCCCAGATGAACCAAAATTTGCTCTATTAAGTACAAGATATTATTATTAGAGAAAACCTGAGGTCAGGTTTTGAGCTCTGGTGAGCTGTAGGGTTTGTGTGCTCAAGAGCATGTCTAAACTGCGTGACTTGTTTTTAACAGAAACATGGGCACCATGGGGACAGAAAGGAGACCTGGGAAGAGGCTGCACTTGGTCCTAACCCTGGCTCTGTCCCTAAATATGAGTGTTATGTAAGCCGCTGGCATTCCCTCTCTGAACCTTAGTTTTCTCACCTATAAAATGAAGGGGAGGCCCAAAAATGTTCTACAAAGCAGTGGTTCTCAAGTTCCAGGGTGCATTGGAGCACCCAGGAAATGCAAAAAAGAAAGGCAGACTTTAAGCCAATCCCAAGAAAGCCTGATTCAGCAGGTGTGTGATGAAGCCCACAGAACTGCACTGAGAAATGGTGATCACAAGTTCCTCTCAGCTCTGACACTCTCCATGGGACCTGATTTCCGAGGTCCCATTTAGCTATAAACATCTACACAAAGACCCCAAACAAAAGTTAGTCATGGAAATATAAAAATGACCACTTTTAACTGCACTAAAATCATATCAGAAATCACTAGAATCCAAAGCACCCCAAATGCTTATTATTTCATGTCCCAAATAAAGAAGAAGCTGCTGACCCCAACTCCCGTGCCTTAAGAGCTGAGCAGGAACAACAGCTCTTGGGCAGGTGCTAGGTGTCTGCCTAGCTAAGTATACACTGGGCACATTCATGGGACAACCATGGAGAAGGGTGTGCCTTGACCCACCCAAAACTGGTCCCCTGTACACTGAGTATCCTCCCCCAATCTGGGCTCAATGGCACAGCATTTTTTTAAAAGTGGGCTTAACACCTACAAGCCGCAGCTCCCTCATTTTGGTCTGAATTAAGGGTAACAGTAACAAAGGCAACTCTGAGGGCTGTCCCACAGCACTTCCCACTCGACAGCCCTAGAGTCTTAATTAAGTAGGACATAGATTCTAATAACTGGGTTTTTAGGCCAGAAGAGCCTTCACAGGGTCAGGTGCTGAGTTTTACTAGCAATACTTCAAAATGTCTAAAACAAAGAAAAAAGATGGAGGAAAATAGGAATCTTGGAACTTGCTATGCCAGGACCTTGAGCAATAGTAGGTGTGTTGGTTCAGCTCTATCAGGGAGGAAACAAACAAAATGAACTTTCTTCTAAAGTGCAAATAGAATTGAGCTTCAACATCCTACAAAACTTTCTGCTTGCTATGACAGGCCATGAGTGAACTAAGTATTATTGCCCATTTGATACATAAACAAACAGCCATTTGCATCCCTACAGCCAAAGTCAAAATTCCTTCAGTTCCCACTGGATTGTGATGTAAGGGTCTCCCCCCACACCCCCAGCACTGTTTGGGGCTCATAATAGATTCTGGGCAAATTCTGAAAAATAAGCTAAGTCCACATTCCACCAAACTCCATTTATAGCACATCCAAGGAGTTAGGTTTTGTCATGAGACTCCTGGTGAGACCAGAGGTCTGTGCTAACCACAAACTCTGTAAACAATCACAAGTCACAGGTTATTGGAGGCTTTATCTGATAAACCTGTTATTAAAACACATGCCTTTTATCCTGGGATTAATGAGATGGATGTCCCTATGCGTTTCTACTGGAGAAAACTTTTTTTAGAAGATAAAACAAACACTGCTTCTCTTTGCAGCTATGTCCAAATGAACTGGGACAAACCAGCATGAGCCCTGGTCTCTGAGTTGCTACCCTGGGTTCCAATCCCTCCCTGTGCTCACCAGCTATGTGGACTCAGACACGACTCCCTGCTACTAAGGGTCAGCTTCCCCAGCTGTAAGAACCCCCACACCTCCAAGAGATTTTTGCAAGATGTTAAGTGAAATAAGGTACAAGTCTTTGTAAATTCTGAGTTGCCCCATGCTCTAGACAATCATGTTCTTTCATTCCACAAATAGTTACTAACAGACCCAGCTTTTCTGGAGCAGTAGTTAGTTGGGCTTATTGTTTACAAAGCCTAATTCTTCTGTGGTTCTCAAGCCCCTTTATCTGAAAGTCTTAAGAGCATTAATTAGCAAGGATGCCACTTTCTCTACTGAGGACTATACCTGAAGTTTCACAATCTGAAAGCAAACACAGCCAAAACCAACTCAAGGAACTGAGCCCTAAACTGCCCTCTCCCTCCGACAGGCTCATCGGCTGCTCTGTGGAAGGGGCCTACACCGCAGACAAACCCACCGCTGAGAAGCAGCACCCAACTGCACTGATTGTAGCTCCCTGCACATCCCCGCCCCCCAGACCTATGGGAGAAAAGCCAGGCCAGGCCAGGCTGGGGCACAGGAGGATCTGCCTGGCGGCAGAACACCTGCTGGTGTCTCCTCAACAACCTCTAAGGGACACATACAAGCAGTCCCCAGGCCAGGCACTGCAGCTGCTGGGTACTTCCCCTGCTGGGGACCCGCTGGGGACTCCAGTCAGAATCCAGCCTCTTCACAAAGCCCCACCCCGCAGCCCTCCTCAAGGATCCCCTACAGCAGAGGTGGGAACCTAGATGTGGGCCAAGGTCACATAGGAAGTGAGTGCACAGGCAAGGCAGCAGCTCAGGGCAAAGTAGAAATGACCTGCCACTTCTTCAGAGAAAAAAAAAAAGAAAGAAAGAAAAAGAAAAGTAGGGCTACCTGCTTTAATCAATCCAAAGCCACAAACCACACATGGAAAAGTACCTGAAATTTCCATGCCAGGAAGCAAACTGTCTGATTTTAGATAGAGCCCAGGAAAAGATTCTTCCCATCTGGTACCTTTCCAAAGATTTGCCTCATATTAAAAGTGAAAATACTGGCCAACCACTTGGCTATTCCATCTGCTAAACACCAACCACCCAAGTGTTTGTGAGGTATCAGTGTGTAAGGCATCAGTAGATATGCATTTTGTACAAGATACAATTTTCCAAAGGAAAAAACTTCCAATTCATCAGCGCAGCTCGAGCAAGGGTACCCTCTCTGAATGATGATGAGACCTCTGGGGGTAATTCCTGGGGGGACTCCTCTCCCCACCCCAAGCAGCTTCTCAGTGCATTTCTCCCACAACCGCCATATTCCCCTCAAGAGGGATGGTGGCAATTAGAAAATCTCTCCCTCTCCTTCCATCTGTGGTGACATTTATAACCCTTAGAGCTGGGTCCAGAACAGCTGTGCAGATGACCAGCCCCTCATTACGGCGGCATGGCTTCCCCGCAACAAAGACTGGGAACCCAGGCCCTGCCTGGTACTGTTCTTGGGGCTGCATAGCCATGGATAAGAGACCATCCCCCTCGCCAACTTCTTGGCTTCCCCACACAGTGGGCTGTTCAGGCTGTACATGGATCTTGCAGCTCTCAGACAGGCCTGAAGTCGTGTTTCTTAGGAGTTGGGGTGGAAAGCAAACACCGCACTCCACACAGCATGGTGCAGGAAACACAATCCCCCTGGCCTGTCCTGGGCAGAGGATGGGCTGGGGGCCTGATCAGGGTCCAGAAGGCCCACAGCCTTCATCTGATCCCGTGTTGTGTGTGTTACTGCCCATCTACACACGACACTCACAAGGAGCACAGGAAGCTGCAGGGAGGGCTTCTGAAGACCTTGTGGACACTGGTCAAGGGGAGTCAGTTAAACTTGGTACAAGGGGGACAACAGGAGGCCTAGCTTCTAAGAAATAAGACTTCTATCTGAGAACTGCAAGATCCACGTACAGCCTGAACGGTCCACTGCATGGGGAAGCCAAACACCTACCCACCAACACTTTTCCATTCCACAGTGGTGGCTGTGTCCAGGGGCTACACACATGCATCGGCTTGGGCTTTGGACTAATTGCCTCCCGCGCACCATCTCCCCTGATTCTCCCAACCCTGCTGGACAGGACTGTTGCTATGCCTATTTTATAGGAGGGCAGACTGAGGTTCAGGGAGGGTGACTGATTTACCTAAGATCTCTAGAACCCAAGTTTGTCTGATGATAAGGCCAGGTATATGCTAACCTTCCTGCTACTCCTGTCACACCTGTATACTGTGTGATAACAATTTGTGAGACTAATGTCTTCAAAACCTTCATCTTCCCAGGGTAAAATGCAGCAAGGAGGAAAGCATTTCATTTCGCCCAGCCAAGCTGGGCTGAAGCTCAGACCTGGAACATTCAGTTCAAGTGTGCTCTGGGTCAGCGAGCCAGCACAGTGCTCCGTGCTGAGTCATCGGCCCAGCCAAGGCAGGGCGAGCGAGAGTGAAGGCACTCGGCTCCAATCTGAGTCACCACAGCAGCGAGACTGCACCCACACCCAGCGTGGGGACACTGTCGGAACAGAGCCTCTGAAGGGAGAAGACCCCGTTCAAGTCACATAGGAGAGCTGGACCCACTCAGATGTTGAGGGTCTACTGCAGAAGGTCAACCAGGGAAGTGGCTGCTTTTCCTGCACATGCAGGTGGCTTCCTACCCTCCCACCGTTTGGATATTTAAACCATCCATTCATTTATTGCCAAAGAAGAATTTTTTAAATAACTGAAAAAACTTATAATTCTACTTTAATGAACACTGAGGAAGTTATTTTGAAATAGGAAATGTTTGTTCTCAAGTAGGAAGCTCTGGAATTTTCAGTGGAAAGTCTCACCTCAACTCACTAAGGGCAGAGCTCCGTGCTGGTAGCTCGGGCAGCTGAGCTGTTTACAGGCTCCTGACCAGGCAGTGAGCAATCTGCAATTCTAGGGTTTTCTGAGTTGAGAGTGAATAAGAAGCCTCATGTATAGTGTCTTATCTTACTGCCAGCCACATGAAAACAATGTCTTTAAAGAGACTCCTTTCCCAGCACTGGGGGCCGCTGTCTGTGGCTAGGATCAGCGGTGTCTGGCTGCTGCCAGCTCCTAGCCTCTCCCGCAGGCCTGCTCGAAGATGCTGCGTCACTGGTGGAAACATAAAGGAGCTTCTCCAGACCCATAGGGGTGAACTTAGGGAATCAACACTGAAGTCCTTTGTGCAGAAAAGGCCATTCAGAAAGCGATAAAAAGGAACAGGCCTCTGGGGGACACTCAGGAGCCCAGGATTAACACTGCAGTCTTAGGAACCAACAGAAGGCTTCCTGTGACACACATCCATCTACACGCACTAAAGGCAGCTTTTCTTTTGATTTATCCTTTATTTTTTTGAACAGGGTCTCACTGACACCTGGGCTAGAGTACAGTGGCATCATCATAGCTCACTGCAACCTCAAACCATTGGGCTCAGGTGATCCTCCCACCTCAGCCTCTCCCACGTAGCTGGGACTACAGGCACGCACCACCATGCCTGGCTGATTTTTCTATTTTCTGTAGAGATGGGGTCTCACTAGGTTGTTCAGACTGGTCTTGAACTCCTGGCCTCAAGTGATCCTTCTGCCTCAGCCTCCAAAAGTGCTGGGATTATAAGCATGAGCCACTGTGCCTGGAAAGGCAGCTTTTCTTTAACCAGCCTACACACTCTGGGGCCCAGGCCCATGTCTTACCCTTCTCTGCACAGAATCATTTGTTTGATTTTTTCTGAGCCTGTAGACCCTGCCAGGCACTGAGAGGCACAGAGATGAAACAGACAGACTCTGCCCCCAGAGTTCCCAAAAGGGACAGGACCCCAAAGCAAAGCAAGAAAGTGCTGAGCTCTGAAAAAATATTCAACTTAAAGTAACAAGGAGTATAGAGCAGGGATAGCCTGCTTCTGACCAGAGAAAGTAGGACATCCTTTATGGTGAACAGCATTCCAAGGGGGTAGAGTTGTCCTCTCTATGTTAAACTGTTAAAGTCACAGTTTAACACTGTGACTTCACACTGTGGGCACTCAGTACATTTCAGATGGGATGAATGAGTGAGTGAAGGCTTCGGCCCATCTCCTAAGTTCAGACCCAGGCTCAGGAAATGGGCCAAATTTCTGCTTAACTGTACAAAGATGAACTCAGTGCTGTTTATTACCTAGGGTTGCTCCTGGGAACCTGAGTGGGAAGAGCCAGGCCTACTGAGAGCAGTCTGCCTGGCACCCCTTCAGAAACCCAGGTAGGGTTAAAGCCACAAAAGTCTTTCTGTTTTGCCATAGGCCAGGACATTACCTCTCCAAGTCTGTTTCCTCATGCGTAAGACACACATAATAGTTTCTATCTCAGAGAGCTGTTCTGAGGATTTGAAGAGATATAGTTCGTAAAAGCACCTACCCATATTTGGCACATATATATAAATATGTTGACAGACAAAAAAATGTTACATTCATTCCTTCGCAAATAAATTCTTTCTGATTAAGTTTTTACAAGGTGCCTGGTTTCCTAAATAGCTTCCAAGGTCCGAAAGATATCCTCATAGAAATATGTGAAAATTTAATAGCACCAAATATCTCACATAGTATCTTAAGTGACACATGAGGGACAGGGATCAACTCCTGCACCTGCAAAATGAGGAGCTCTGGAGCCAAGCCTCAAATGTCCCACTGTGAGTCTACACTCTGAGGCAAAAGCAGACCAGGGGTGTGGACTTGATTCACCACAACGAGGAGCCAGAGAAAGCCTGGAGAATAACAGTCAAGAGTGACAAGATGATTCGTAGGTTCATCAGTACTACAGGGTCCCAGAGGTTCCTAATAAGCAAGGCCTTTGTCTTCAGCTCCCGGTTTTCCTATGTAAGGTCTCTTAAATATTTAAGAGCAATATTAAAACAGTAAAACTTAGAGAAAGAGTAAGTGTGGATTATGTATGGCTTCCTATTTTGGATGATAAGCATCAGAACATCATTTTTAAATGTCAATAAAAAGTAATAAACATGTAGAGTGGTTTATATAAGGCAACTATGTGTCATTCCAGAAACAAGGACGGCGCTAATCAAGCCTCACGGGTGGTATGAAGCTTTCTGACTCAACCAGCGCCGAGAGCATCCAACAGCTAAGACTCCCCAGCCCTGGCTAACGTCAAACAACGCCACAGTTCATGTGTACTGGCTCTGCTCTCATAAAGGGCAAATCTACTCTACAAAACAGGGGACAAATTATGTTCCCAGAGGTGCAGTCGGTTCTTGTATGAGCCAGACACAGGCTGTTCTTTAGAGGGAAAATGAAGGCCTGGATGAGCCGGACTCCTAAGGCATCTGGCCATGCTCCTCATCTGCCTCCCCCCTCCACGCCCCCAACAAATCACTGTTTATCCCGTTAGTTGCAAAGGAATTTGCTCGGCCATTACTGCGACTTGCTGGAAACATGAAGGAAAGAATGGCCACTCATTTCCTGATTGTGCTCTGACTCTGTTAAGAGGCATAATAGCTTACAATCGATCTGGAAAGAGCAAAATGATCTCATCTTCAAGAAAATTCAGGAGGCTCTGCTGAACCTGAAGCAGAATAACTGGCTCTCTCTTCTTCAATCATAAGTCAAAACATATCCAATTTTCTCTGAAAGGATGTTTCTACCTCCCTCTCACAGTGCCTAAGTATAATCTGTCAAATTATTATGGTGAGATTCTGCAGGGAGAGCAAGACAAAAGGCTCTGGCTTGCTTCTTCCTGGGGTATAGGAGGGTCTCGGGATTGCCCTGAGTCTGACCTGCTCCCGCACTCGCATACTGCCACTCTGCCAGACTCACATGGTGCTGTGTCCACTCCTTCCTCATGTCACCCCACATTCACACCGCCAGAAGCCCAGGCATTGAGAGAGTCTCCCCAAGGGAAAAAAAAAAAAACAGAGGCTGGGGTAAAGGCTCTGCAGGTTAGATGGTAAGCAGGCACCTCTCCAGGGATTCCAGGGCCTACACGTAGGCTACGCTGCAGTTCCCCGCTCCAAGGTGGGGCCACAGGCCATCTGTGGCTCCTAATGCCAGTCTGGCAGATTCAGAACCACCAGAAAAGCTTTTTAGATTTGTGGATTTCTGGGCCCTGCCCTGAGCAATTCAGATTTAATATGGGACTGGCGGGAGAGGGGTGTGCGACACAGCTGCAGTCTGTGTTCTTAAGAGGCTCCCCTGGAGACTGCCAGGCTGGCGACCTCCCATATGCACAGAGCTAGAACAACCCTGCTCTGTGAGGGAGGAGGGTCTCCTCCCATCTCAGGGAGGTTTGTCAGAGAACAGTACTCCAGAGTATCTGCCTCTGTTTACTCGGGGAGGAGGAGCTGCACCGGAACTGTGTATCTCCTGACGCCAAAGGGAATGCCAGCCTCTGCCAGGAAGGGGCCTGGACTAGCATGAACTTGCCAGATTAGTGCAGAGTGCAAGAGTGCAGAAAATCAAAATCTGAGAGACTGCAGGTGGGGATGTCCAGCTGCTTAGAATGGTGCTGGATGACACCCAACATTTTTGCCTGTAGCTGTCCTGCCTCTGCAAAGACTGTAAGACATTTGCTTCCACTTGTTCCCCCTGTAAAAACGGGGATAAAAGAATTGCTCTCACCACTCCAGGGGAAAGCAGAGCATCAACTGTGAGACAAAAGAGTACAAGACTAAATAAAACACATAGTTCTAGTCTTTTTCTTCTTTCCACAAAAGTCATTTATTTACTAACGTGGATAGATAGTAAACATCCTGAGCTGAGTCCTCCCCAAAGGGAAAGACGTCTGTTTTCATGCTCAATGAACAGCCTTTATTGACTAACAGCATTTCCTCTTGAAGACAAGGGCCTCAGCTCAGCTCCTCCAAAATCGCCCTTTGTTTTACGATAGGGCCCTTTCCTCATCATGCCTCAAGAAGCCACTTTCTAATGTAAAATAATATTGCAGGATTTTCCACTATAGTTTGGAGTCAGATGTGATTCATGTACGTGAAAGCGAATTAGTCATCCAGATATTCTGTGTGGATCAAAGCACAGGTTGAAGGCAATGAAGTCCAAACAGCTCATGGACTGAATGTTAATTTTGTCCTTACGTTTTTGTGCCAAACTGACAAATCTCAAGTAATTAATATGGTAAAGAGGACTCTTTTCTTGATTTGATCACATTGAATCATCAAAATCCAAGCAACCACAGCAGAACTCAGTGATCCAGTAACTTGGTGACCAAGAAGACACAAAGATAATCAAGTATTCTAGGCTAAAAGCTTCACAGTTTTGTAAGACATTCAAACCACTTCTAACTTCTGGACAGGTACTCGGCCTCTTGTTAGGATTTTCCTTATATTAGTTCTCTCCTTACCATTGGTACTAGCTGGGTGCCCTTCAGAAACACACTTGAACTCTCTGGGTTTCTTTATCAGAAAATAAAGAAGCTGGCCTGGCGTGATGGCTCCTGGCTATAATCCCAGCACTTTGGAAGGCCAAGGCAAGAGGATCCCTTGAGCCCAGGAGTTCAAGACCAGCCTGGGTAACATAGCAAGACCTCCTCACTGCTACAAAAAATTAAAAAAGTAGCCAGGCATGGTGGCGTGCACCTGTAGTCCCAGATACTCAGGAAGCTGAGGCAGGAGGAACACTTGAGCCCAGGAGTTGGAGGCTGCAGTGAACTATGATTGAGCCGCTGCACTCCAGCCTGGGTGCTGGAGCAGAGACACTGTTGCAAAAAAAAAAAAAAAAAGCGGGGGTGGGGAGAGAAGGGGAAGGGGCAGCAGGGACTTTCCTGTCTCTAAAAAAAAAATATGGTGAACTAAAAGATCTTTAAAGACTTTTCAACTTTAACATGTTGACTGTTATATTTTCAAATTAACTTTTCCAGCATCAGACTTCTAATTTAGTATTTCTTAATTTCTGTTTGTTGAGAATGACATTAGTAATTCAACCTGGTTTTTTTCCCTTTAACAAGGTTTATGAAACCACAGCCTAACCCATCTACCAGGTGGGTACAGGAAGATCTCAACTTGTTGGGTAAGTTTCATGTTGACAACAAAGTGCTAATAATGTTTATGTTCAAACTTGATTTTCACTCACAACAAAAGGTGACAGCAGATTCTGACTATCTCTGTGTCTACAGGAAGGCAGCCTTAAAATAATAGTTGTATTATTTTATAATAGTTGTCCCACACTAATGATTGTCTACAATCCATGCAGACTGCAGTAAGGATGGTTTGAAATGAGCTTAGGTTTCACCCAATAAAGGACTGAACAGAACACAAAAATGTATATAAATAAAATTGTACCCATCCCAGCTAATTACATAGACTCTTGTACTAGCTCAGGAATAAATATACAATTAATTTCTTGTAAATATAAACTGTTTGAATGTACAATATCTCACTGTTGGGCACCAGTTTTAGAAATATTTTTAAGAAAAAAGTGCATAAAATGAAGGGGGACAACGGAGGGTCTTTATTCTAAAATAGTGGTTTATAAGCACTTTTAATTCGGTGAGTTTTTTAAATCTTCAAAATAATTTACCAGTCCCTTACTGCATTTATTATTGTGCGCACACAGCAGTAACAGTTACTTTAAGTATGTTTATTTTTCCAAACTCTTAATTTGAAAGAGCCCAAAATTATAGAAAATTGCAATAGTACTGCTAATTTTTTAAATTAACAGACTCATTCCAAATTTATATTTTCAAATTTTCAAGCTCCTGAATGTTAAGAAGTATACATTCTTGAGTATTTGTAAGTGAGGCATACTTCTGTATTCAAAAGAGTATCACTACCCTAACAAATCCTAAGTATTTTAATACCATAACAAGGAAGGAAACGTATGCCATTATAAATACATACATACATATGTGTATGTGTATACATCTCATTCTTCTCTGCAGTGTAAAGCAACGGCCAACTGTGAGAGACAGTCTCATCTCTAGTTTAGAAACTACGAGAAAAACACCCTGTTTTTTATCTTACAAGTCATACTAGAAAACTTTCTGACTGAAAGCAGTTTCACACAATAGCACAATTTTAATTTCAAATAGAGACAGGAAAAAAATGTTTTTACACCAGCCTCTGGAGTCACTCGATGCCAGGCGAGCGAAGTGCCCTCACCCAGGTTGCGGAACCTGAGGAGCTGGTAAATATTCCCCAGAGACCACCGGCCACGCGCGAGCGGCGCCCTCGCGTCCGCCCGGCAGGGCGGGTCAAGGGGCTCCGGCCGAGCGGGCGGCAGAGGCCGCGGCGGGCCCGGTGCTGACCAGGCCGGCCGTCCCACCCCGCGCCCGGGAGCGCCGGGCCAGCCCCCGGCCCCCGGCCCCCGGCCCCCGGCTCCCGGCCCCCGGCCCTCGCCCCGAGCCGGCGGACAGGGCCGGCGCCACCACGCGGTCGCACGTCCCGGCCGCCCCCTCCCGCCTCAACGCCTGTCACGGGCGGGTGGGGGAGACGCGCCCGGGAGCCGCCGGCCCACCCCAGCGTGTGCGGCGTGGCGCCAGGGTCCCCCGGGAGGTGGCCTTCGCCGACCGCCGGGGACCGAGGCCTCGCGTGACCCCAGCCCGGCCCGGCCCAGCCGGCCGCGGCCCGGGCCCGCTCCCCGCCGGCCGTCGGGGCCCGGCTCACCTTGGGGCCCTCCGGGGGCACGCGCGGGTCGTTCCACGTCGTGGTGCGGCTGTTGTGGTCCACGAAGAAGGGCCAGCCGGTCTGCGGGTCGATCTTGATCTCCCAGCCGGGGGGCAGGGGGTCGCGGTCGCCCGCGGCGCTGCCGGACGCCATCTGCATCACGGGCGAGTGCGTGGCGGCGCTCATGCTGGGTCGCGGTCGGCCCGGGCCGTGGGGCGCGGGCCGTGGGGCGCGGGCCGTGGGGCGCGGGCACCTCCTCGCCGCGGGAGCGGAGCCCTGCGCGCCGCCGCCGTGTCCGGGAAGCCGGCGCAGGGCACCTTTATGAATTAAAGGAGGGGTGACGTGGCCGGAGAGGGCTGGAAGTGTCTGGAAATAGCCTCCGCGCGGCCAAAGGGGAAGGAGGAGATAAAGGGAGGCGGCAACTGGCCGGCTGGAAACTTCTGGTCCCAACCAGAGAAGTTGGCGGCGGCCGCGGGCTGGATGCGGAGCTCCGCCCTGAGTCATCGGCTATAATCGGGGCGCGCGGGGCGGGGCCGGGGGCGGGGCCTGGGGAAGCCCCTCCCCCGGGCCGCCTCTCCCCCTCCTTCCGCTCCAGCGCCTCGGGCCGCGCCGCCGCCGGGTGGGCGTCCCGGGGGAGGTCGCCCCGGGTGGGCGGGACGCACCGGCGGCGGGGCCAGCGGGCGGGGTTCGGCGTCGGGACTAGCTCGCTCTCCTTGGCGCCGCGTGGGCGCCCCCGGGACTGGGAGCCCGGCCGCCGAGTGCCCGCTGCGCCTCCTCCCTAGGAAGCAGAGTTGTCCTGCGGCCGAGGCGTCTCGCCCCCCAGCCCCTCTCCTCTCCCGCGCACGCCGACGCCCCGAGAGCGGCGCTTTAGTCACTTTCTTCCCTGAGCCGGGCGGCTGTCCCGAGGCGCTCCGGAGCGCTCATCGGACACCCTGAGGAAGCCGGGGGAAAAGGCAAGTGCGGTGCGAACTCGCTCTCCTTTCTCTGGAAGCCTAAAGAAAAAAAGAAAGCCTGCATCGGCTGATGGTTTTATTCTCCTTTTAACCTCGTATCTCAAATATAGAAACTTTCGTTGCAGTGAACGACTTTCAAGAAAAATCACAGTCGTTTGGGTTTGGATCTTTTTCATGGTAGAGATTGGTTCTTCTTAAATCTTGACCTTCATTTGAGGAGTAGGGACCAGACACACCCATGGAATTTTTTTGTTTGGTTGATTCAATGGCAGTTGCACTTGCAGCCTGTCAAAGGATAAAATTACAATAAATTTAAAGATCTTTTTATTATTTTATTATTATTAATTTTTTTTGAGACAGTCTCACTCTATTGCCTGGGCTAGAGTGCCATGGCGTCAGCCTAGCTCACAGCAACCTCAAACTCCTGGGCTCAAGCTATCCTTCTGCCTCAGCCTTCCGGGTAGCTGGGACTGCAGGCATACGCCACCATGCCAGGCTAATTTTTTCTATATATTTTTAGTTGGCCAATTAATTTCTATTTTTAGTAGAGACGGGGTCTCCCTCTTGCTCAGGCTGGTTTTGAACTCCTGACCTTGAGTGACCCTCCCACCTCAGCCTCCCAGGGTGCTAGGATTACAGGTGTGAGCCACCATGCCAGCCTAAATTTAGTTTAAAGATCTTAATTGACTTTATTTGCAGTTCTGGGATTGGGCAATACCTGACACCATCAAATAGAATAAGTGTTCATGAATTGAGCAGAAGAGATTGGTTTTATAGACAGAGAAGGGCTGAAGAAAGCAGGAACAAAGAAGGAACAGGTCCTTTCAAAAGTTACTTTCCTTGTAAGGAGGGGCCAGGGAAACAATAATAGGAAAAAAACTGGTTGGTTAACATCAGGTTACATATTTACGATTACTCTACAGTTGACCCTTGAACAATGCAAGGTTTGACCTGCGCAGGTCCACTTATATGTGAATTTTTTTTCAATAAGTTACCTCGAGTGTGCTCGCCTCTCCTGCCTCCCCTTCCACCTCCTCTATCTCTTCAGCCTCTGCTACCTCTGAGACAGCAAGACCAACCCCTCCTCTTTCTGCTCCTCCTCCTTCATCTACTCAATGTGAAGACAACAAAGATAAAGACCTTTATCATGACCCGATTCCACATTATGAATAGTAAATAAACTGGGTGCAATGGCTCGTGCCTGTAACCTCAGCTATTTCAGTTACTGAAGCAGGAGGATTACGTGAGGAAAGGAGTTCCAGGTCAATCTAGGCAACATAGACTTCCCCCACCCACCCACCCCACCCCCACAAATCTCTTAAAAAAGATGAACAGTAAATGGTTTTTCTTTATGGTTTTGTTAATAACATTTTCTTTTCTCTAGCTTACTTTATTATAAGAATACAGTGTATAATACATATAACAGGCAAAATATATGTTAAATGTTATCTGCAAGGCTTCTGGTCAACAGCAGGCTATTAGTAGTTAAGTTTAAGGGAAGTCAAAAGTTATACACATTTTCAACTGCACAGCAGGGAGAAGGGTGGTGCTGTGTAGGTTAGGATAAGTTAGGCAGTTCTCTCTCTTTCCAGATTTCTCAGGTCAAATAACTTGGTTTGGTAACATGGAACTTCTGGCATGAGTAACTTTATTTTGATTTTTAATCTGGTCTGTTGGGGCCTAGTGCAGGAGCTTAGACCAAAACAGTAGCCTCCATATAAATTTTATTTAACAAATGTTAATGAGCACCCCAGTTCCCCTGGAAGAGAGACAATGTGCTACAGAAAGAGAAGTTTAGGAGGTTCTATTTTAAATCTTTAGTTAAAATGCTGATCCATTCCCTTCTTCGGAAACATTTTGGACTGGCTGGGTGCAGTGGCTCATACCTGTAATGCCAGCACTTTGGGAGGCCAAGGTTGGGAGGATGGCTTTTGTCCAGGAGTTTGAGACCAGCCTGGGCAACATAGCAAGACCCCATCTCTAAAAAACTTAACTGGGTTCAGTGGAGGATGTCTATAGTCCCAGCTACCCAGGAGGCTGAGGTGGGCAGATTGCTTGAGTCCAGGAGTTGGAGGTGGCTGCAGTAAGCTGTGATGGTGCCACTGCTCTCCACTCCAGCCTGGGTGAGAGTGAGACCCTGTCTCTAAAATCAAAACAAAAAAAAAGAAAAGAAAAGAAAGAAATACTTTGGAATAATATTGGGCCCAGTTTTCTAACTCAGATTCAGAGAATATCCTGGAATCCTCCAGCCTCTTCCTGTCCTCAGATTTCTCCTTCTGGAGAGAGGCCTGCCAATCATTTCCAATGGAATGATCCCCCCTTACAAAAGTCTGCACATCAGCTTTGAAATACACTCCGTTTCGTAAATACACAAAGGTGATTGAGCCCCAGGGACTGATTCAGGTCACCAAACAAACAAGAGACTAATGTATAAACCTGAATGCCAATGGACTAATTTACCATGTGAAGAAATATTACTGTGGAAGGAACTGGAACCCCAAGTTCACTGGCGAGTGTCTGTTTTATCCATCCTTGTATCTGTAGCCCTGAGCACAGAACTGAGCCCAGAGTCCATATTCAATATGTGACGTTTATCGAAGATTAAATCCAAAGTGAATTTTTATTTCTATCTTCTTCCTTGCTCAATTTGCTTTCCACTATGCCTGCAGTTTAAACACTGGGAGTTTAAACCATTTTTCCCCCTATAGACAAGGCAGGGAGGAAGCAGGTTCCTCTGGGATTAACATAGCTGCTTATGATGCTTGTACTCCACCAGGGACTTCCAGGGGGTTTGTCTAGAACGGAGCCACAGGTCCTGGAGAGCTGGCTGGACGAAGATCCTTCAAACCATGCTGACTAACAAGTAGCATGTCCGTCCTTGGTGGGTTTTTTCCACAAGGCCTTCAGACACTTGTCCTGTAGGCCTCCTGGCATTCATTGGCCCAGGTCTGAAGCTTATGCATGACCTTGAATGTCCCTTTCCCACTCACCATTCCGTCGTCATCAAGTCTGTGGATTCCACCTCCTAGCTCTTACTTGACTCTGTGCACTCTTGTCTGCCTTCAGTGCCACCAACCCGTCCGGGTCACCCTTGCCTCTATCTGGACCCTGGCGATAGCATCTCCTAGTGCATCTCCCAGCCTCTATCATTGCCCGTCTCCAATCCATTGCCCACGTGGCAGCCAGAGTGACCATTTTAAGCACAAAATGGACCTTGCCCTTTCTCTGGCTGGCTTCCCATAATGCCTTCTTGCCTCCACACTCCTGGCCCGCCCTCCCCTCGCCCTGGTGCACACCCCGGCTGGCCTTGCGGAACCGTCCCATGCACACGCCGACGTAGCCCTCCCTGCCTCTGCCTGGGCAGCCCCTCTCGCCCACCCTCCCGCCCACCCTCCTGCTCCCCTCGCCTGGCTGACTCCCCTTCGTCGTCCGTCAGGTGTCACCTTTGTCATCACTCCCCTTGGTCCCCTGGGTCTGGGTCATGTGTCCCCTCTACGTGCTCCCGTCCACACCCTGTGGCGCGCTATCCGTGGCACCGCATTGCGACTGCTTGTCGGATGGTCTGAGGTGACCGTGGACTGCGCTTCTTCAGGGCAGGAGCAGAGTCTCAACGGCCACTGCGTCCCCAGCCCCTAGCACAGTGCCTGACAAATAATCGTTATTGCAGCAACAGCAGCAGTGGCGATGGTTGCCGTTTGTTGAGCACTTACTGCGTGCCAGGTGCCGTGCTAAGGGCTTTACGTGGATCGTGGCATTTCATCTGTGGGGCGGAGGCTGCGATGTGCGGCCCAGGTCCCCCTTCATGCACAAGGGACTAATTCCCACTGCTGGGAGTGCTGCAGGAAGGCCAGTCTAGGCCGTCTTTGGGGACTGGCCCCGCTGAAGAAAACGGCCTTGGCCAAGGCCACACCTCTGTCCAGGGACAACCTGCAGGCAGTGACTGATCTACCAAGGGGCATAAGGGCCCAGCCCCTTTGGTCCAACTCAGGATGGGGCTAACGGGCTATCATAGCTCCCAAGGGCTCCCTGGGGCTGCTGCTGCTTCCTTTGGGACAGATCACAGCTCCACCTCTGCCCCAGCCCAGTCCTGCTTCCTGTGTTGCTAGTGAGAGAATTCCCTGCTGACACAAACCTGGAACAATGCTCTCGGCACCCTCGTGGGTGGGCGTTCTTGTGACTCTCCTGTCACAGACGAAGTAACTGCAGTTTAGAGCTGACACAAAGCTCTTGATTTGTGGAGGTGGGATTTGAATTGAGGCAATTGACAGTTGGAGCCCACGCTATTAGCCAGGCACTCAGTAAACGTGATAAGTAAATCGATGGCTTAGTCCCACCAGTCACCGAGGAAAAAAATGGAAAAAGCTATAATTGAGAAACAAAGCTTTGAGCACATGATTTTTCTCAATGTGGAGGAGACAAGAGCCGCCGCCAGCTGCCGAGGAAGGTCAGAAATCAGCCCTATCAATGATGTGTCTGAGCCAGGCTGACTCATAGCACAGGTCACAGGCAAGGGACTCAAGCTATAACGATGAGTTTGAAATGAAAATGTCACCCAAAAGTTTCCCGAGTCTGGATGATTTAATCCATTTCTAATGGAACACATGAGCTGGCAGCAGAGAACAGCCAGTTCTCCCCGATCTGTACAAAACTCTGATCATCCCAAGTCATTTTCATTCGCCTTTGGGATGTTGTCAGAAATCAGCAAATGCAGCCATGCCCACCCTCACCAGCCATCCCCTCCCAGGGCCTCCTTCCACTGGGGGCAGCATAGATAAGGGGGCCACGGCCACCTGGAAATGGAGGTCATGGCCCCTCTCTAACGTCCTGATGACCAAGCGTATCTGGAGAGAGGCGCCAAGGTGGTAGGTGTGAGCACCAAGGAGGATAGGTCTGGCTATCCTGTGGGGACTTGGATGATAAGCTCTATAAATACACCCTGGGGGAGGTGGAGAGGGAAAATCAATACGGCGTAGGAGCAGAGTTTCAGATTGCAGCACTAATTTTGCATCTGTTTGTTATTAAAAGTTAAAGTCTGTGCCTGCTCAAGCCCAGCCTCCCTGTACTCTCTGACCTTGTGTGGCAGGTACATCCTGTAACAAGCATCTGGGCCTTTAATCACAAACTATCCTGTTTTGCTATTTTACTGCCTATTTTCTTCCCTGAAAGGATAGCAGGAGCAGTGGAACAGGGGACTTAGGCATTAGACATTAATTTTTTTTTTAATATTGAGCACTCTCAGGTCCTGATGTCATTTATCTGCCCAGCAACCCTAGGAGACATGGGCCTTTTTTTCTTTTTTCTTTTTCTTTTTTTTTTTTGAGACAGAGTCTCACTCTGTTGCCCGGGCTAGAGTGCCGTGGCGTCAGCCTAACTCACAGCAACCTCAAACTCCTGGGCTCAAGCAATCCTCCTGCCTCAGCCTCCCGAGTAGCTGGGACTACAGGCATGTGCCACCACGGCTAATTTTTCTATATATATTTTTAGTTGGCCAATTAATTTCTTTCTATTTATAGTAGAGACGGGGGTCTTACTCTTGCTCAGGCTGGTTTCGAACTCCTGATCTTGAGCGATCCTCCCACCTCAGCTTCCTGGAGTGCTAGGATTACAGGCGTAAGCCACCACGCCTGGCCGAGGCATGGGCTTTTATTAAACCCTTTGCATGCTTGCAGAAACAGGCTTAGAGATGTTGGCTAATTTGCCCAAGTTCAGCTGACCAGTAGGGAGAACCAGGATTTGAAACCAGGTCTGTCTGATTCCATGGCCTATGCTTATTAACCGCAAGCTACAGCCTTTGGCTGCTTCTCCTTCCTCAGTGGGCCCTCACTGAGCAGCTGTACTGGATTAAATAGTGTCCCCCACAAATTCACGCCCACCTAGAAACTCAGAATGTGACCTTACTTTGCAGGTGTGATCGAATTCAGATGAGGTCATAGTGGATTAGGGTAGGCCCGTATCCAATGACTAGTGTTCTTACAAGAAGAGGAAATTTGGACACAGAGACACAGATACAGGGGAGAACACCATATGGGGTGATGGAGGCAGAGATTGGAGTGATGCTTCTCCAAGCCAAGGAACACCAGGGATTGCTGGCAACCGCCAGAAGATGGGAGAGGCAAGTAGGAGTCTCCCCTCGACTCTCCCAGAGACAGCATGGCCCTGCCCACTTGTTGATTTCTGACTTCCGGCCACCAGGACAATGAGAAAATACCTTTCTATTGCTTTAATCCACTCAGTTTGTAGTACCTTGTTACAGCAGCCCTAGGAAATGAATATAGCAGCCATACCAGCAATCTTTATTGCCCAATTCCAATGTCACTACTGTGATCATAGTAAGAGCCCTCCTTTGAAAGGAGCGTGATTGACAAATTGCCTCATTTTCTTCAAGTGTAGTGGTCTAGTGAGAGACTTTCTTGATTCTTCATCTCTCTACCAGGCAAAAGTTAATCCTCTTGCCGTTTGGGCATCTGTCTCCCCTGAATAATACTAAATTCTCTGCTCATTTGAAATGAAGCTCTTAAATTTGCTTTTAAATGAGTTTTTTTTTTTCCTTCTACCTATCAAGATCTTCCAAATCTTACGGTCAGGGTTCAGTTCTATCACCCTGACTAAACATAAATGAAAGGATAGCTTGTCACGCGAAAAAAACCCCAAATAATTACAGAAATGTAGGACAGTAGTGAACAATGTCTAGTTACCTGTTCACTCATTCACTCCAGCAAACATTTGAGGCCAGGCTCTGGGATTACAATGGTGAACGAAATGCAGACTTGGCCCCTTTCATGATTTATTTGGAGGTGAGAACCCTATGAACAGCTAAAGTACCTTACAACCTGGTAAATGCTGTTGCAGAGAAACAGATAAAAAGATAGAAATTCAGCCTGGAGAACCTGGGAAGGCTTCAGGGAGGAACGGAAACTTGCGTTAAAGAAATATGTGTGAATCAGTAACATACGCACAGGATACAGAACTGAAGGTGCTAAAGGGTAGTGTTAATAGTTATTAGTTCACCAGGGCAGCTGTAACAAAGTACCACAAACTGAGTGGCTTGGAACAACCGAAATTTATTGTCTCACAGTTCTGGAGGCTACAAGTCCAAGATCAAGGTGTCAGCAAGTTTGGTACCTTCTAAGGGCTGCAAGGGAAAAATCTGTTCTGTGCCTTTCTCCCGCTTCTGGTGGTTTGCTGGGCATCACCCCAGTCCCTGCCATCATCTTCACATGGCATTCACCCTGTGTGCCTGCCTGGGTCCAAATGTCCCCCTTTTTATAAGGACCCCAGCACAAGTAGTACTGGATTAGGGGCCCACCTTACTCCAATTTGATCTCATCTTAACTAATCACATCTGCAATGGTCCTATTTCCAAATAATGCCATATTTTGAGGTCCTGGAGGTCAGGCCTTCAACATGAATTTGAGGGGGACACAGTTCAACCCATGGTAGGTACTCATTGAAAAATAAGCCTCCCTTCCTTCCTCTGATGTTCCCCAGCTTCCCCAGTTCCCTGCTTTAGAGGCAACTAATGTCCCCAGGTTACAGGTGTTCTTCTAGGGGTCTTCCATTCATTTACCAACATATGTGTGCACTTTCTTCCCACTCACAAATGCTAGCACACTACATGCACTGGTGTCTACCTTACTCCTTTTACTTAACAATATCCCTGTGAGGGCTGGGCATGGTGGCTCATACCTGTAATCCTAGTAGTCTGGGAGCCTGAGGCAGGAGGATCACTTGAGCTCAGGAGTTCGAGACCAGCCTGAGCAAGAGCAAAACCCTGTCTCTACTGAAAATAGAAAAACTATCTGGGTGCAATGGCCTGCACCTGTGGTCCCAGCTACTTGGGGGGCTGAGGCAGGAGGATCACTTTAGCCCAGGAGTTTCAGGTTGTAGTGACCTACAATGACACCATTGCACTCTACCCCTAAAAAACCAAAACAAAACAAAAAACAATGTCCCTGTGAAATTTTCCATATCAGTCCATGCAGAGCTTCCTTATTCCTTTAAGTGGCTGTATAGTACTCTACAATTTATTGAACTGATTCCCTATTAATAGACATTTAGATAGTTCTGAGTCTTCTGCTATTGTTTGTAAACAATGCTGCAATGTACGTTCTTGTGCACACATCATTTTGCATGAATCTGTGAGTATATCTGTTAACACCTGGAAGTGAAATGCTTGGTCATCAGTCCAGTGCATTTTAAAATTTGAGTTATTTTGCCAAATTCCTCTCCAAGGAGGTCAAAGAAGGTCAGCCTTGCAGCAGCATTTTTCAGAGTGCATATTCCCTATGATCATACTGGACTGTGTTAGCTAACATTCTGATCTTTGCCAATCTGATATATTCCCCTTGTGCTTTTTTTTTTTTTTTTTCGAGACAGAGTTTCACTTTATGCCCAGGCTAGAGTGAGTGCTATGGCATCAGCCTAGTTCACAGCAACCTCAAACTCCTGGGCTCAAGCAATCCTGCTGCCTCAGCCTCCCAAGTAGCTGGGACTACAGGCATGCGCCACCATGCCCGGCTAATTTTTTGCATTTATATTTTTAGTTGGCCAATTGATTTCTTTCTATTTTTAGTAGAGACGGGGTCTTGCTCAGGCTGGTTTCGAACTCCTGACCTCCAGCAATTGGCCCACCTCGGCCTCCCAGAGTGCTAGGATTATAGGCGTGAGCCACCACGCATTTCTATTCTTTTTTTTTTTTTGAGACACAGTCTCACTATGTTGCTTGGGCTAGAGTGCCCAGCCTAACTCACAGCAACCTCAAACTCCTAGGCTCAAGCGATCCTCCTGCCTCAGCCTCCCAAGTAGCTGGGACTACAGGCATGTGCCACCATGCCCGGCTAATTTTTTCTATATATTTGTAATTGTCCAGCTAATTTCTTTCTATATTTAGTAGAGACAGGGTCTCATTCTTGCTCAGGCTGGTCTTGAACTCCTGACCTTGAGTGATCCTCCCGCCTCAGCCTCCCAGGCTAGAGCCCAGGAATTTGAGGTTGCTGTGAGCTAGGCTGACACCATGGCACTCTAGCTCGGGCAACAAAGTGAGAGTCTGTCTCAAAAAAAATAAAGAAATAAAATAAATCCCTCTATATAAAACACATCCCATTGGTTCTGTTTCTCTGGAGAACCCTGGTTCATACAACTGCTAATGGGTTGCATGATCCTCAAGGTCAGTGGTCCCCAACCTTTTTGGCACCAGGGACCATTTTCATGGAAGACAATTTAATATTTCCATGGACCGGAGGGAGGGAGGATGGTTTGGGGATGATTCAAGTGCATTACATTTATTGTGCACTTTATTTTTATTATTATTACATTGTAATATATAATGAAATAATTACACAACTCACTATAGGTTGGGGACCCCTATTCACAGTGATATCTGATTGTAACATCAGGATGACTGAGATTCCAACTAAGGGAAGCTTCCAGTCAGACAGAGCTTGAACAGGAACTGGACTGGAGACTTGAGCAGGATTCTGAAGCAAAGTCAAGGTTGACTGGGTGGAGGAGGGAGGAAGGGACTTCTAAGTGGGGAAACACATTTGTAAGGACGAATGTATGGAGGTAGGCCCAAGCAGGAGACCAATCTTGTGGGTCACAGGTGCTCCTAGCACTGGTATCTTCTCCATGGCAGCTGTCACAGTTGCAGCTGGACACTTGCTGGTGACAGTATGTGTTCCATGCCTGTATCTGTCTCTTTAGACTATACACTGGTATTTTTTGCACTTATACGTTCCCCAGTGCCTACTTAGTTCCATTCTTAGCACAAGTTGGTGTTGAATAAATATTGCGGAATGAATGAATTCACTTTACCCTCCTAGTGAATTACATAATCTATGGCAGAATTAATTCTCTACCTTATCCTAAAAGGTGTCAAGAAATAGACAATGATGATTATAAGAATTGCTTTTTCCTAGTGGAGAGACAATTTTATTTCTTTCTATTCAAAATATGTACTCATAAATATTTCAGACAATGCATAAAAAATTATAAAATAGATCATCTGTAGTCTCATTGCCCAGAGATGAGATGCAAATGAAATAATGTTAAATCACCATTGAGTATAAAATGTTATTATTGATACTTTTTTTTTTTTGAGACAAAGTCTCACTCTGCTGCCCTGGGTAGAGTGCAGTGGCATTAGCCTAGCTCACAGCAACCTTAAACTCCTGGGCTCAAGTGATCCTCCTGCCTCAGCCTCCCTAGTAGCTGGAACTACAGGAACACGCCACCACGCCTGGCTAATTTTTTTCTATTTTTAGTAGAGGTGGGATCTCACTCTTGCTCAGGCTGGTCTTGAACTCCTGACCTCAATTTGATCCTCCTGCCCGGCCTCCCATAGTGCTAGGATTATACGCGTAAGCCATCGCACTAAGCCTATGGTCACGTTTTCAGATCCTTCCTTGTTTTTGAACCAAGTCTCATATTTATGTAGCACTTGCTGTGTGTCCAAGGTGTAAGGTCTGAAACACAAAAGTAAACAAGACAGTCAGAGGGCATTCTTCCTTGTCTTCTGAGAGTTTCCAGTTGATTAGAGAAAGTTCTACAGACTCTGGTGTTTCTGGGTCATTTCTTGGCTGCTGGATATACACTCTTATTGTGGCTGCGCTTGAAAGCACATTTTTCTTTACCCAAGTTGTGGTAAATAAACCTCTCAAAACATTTCTCCAAAGCCATTTCCATTTCATAGAAAATGGGTTGTTAAACTTTGAAGGGCTCTTGTCATTGCTTCCCTTAGACCTTTCTGGAAACTCAGCCTTCTTAGTTTAATGATTTTTCTAAATTGTTGTTGTGTCTAAAGATCACATTCTTTTGCTGGGAAGCAACTATTCACACTGACAGGCAAACTGGCTTAGTTTTATTACTCTTCACAAATAAAAAGAAGCATTGTTATTAGTAAGTAGAAAGGAATATTTAACACCATGTTCCTTGTTTCTGTTTGGATTTTTTTAAATGTTACAATTTTTAAGCACATAAATAATATATAAAACATTTGCTTGTTTGAAAATGTATTTAAATTTTTAAACAATTGTGTAAAGGAAGCATTTTATCCAACAAGTCCTGATCTGGCCTTTTTTTTTTTGCATTCTCAAGTTGTTCTTACAGGCTTTTATAGGGTTCTTCATAGGGGCTAGGCCTGAAGCTTAATCTGCTTGCGTCTGGGGAAAACTTGTTATGATTTTCCAAAGTTCCTCTGTTTCCCACATTCATTTTATTCCAAACCTGTGGGTTATCCATCCAGCTATCCTATATTCCTGCTGGCCACAGGATACCAAGCTCTGCTCATGAACTGAGCAAGCAGTCTTTGCCCTCGAGGGTTCTATAACCTCTGTATCTCTGGGAAAAGCCCAGTGGCCTAGAGACTACTCCAGGCCCCAACAAAGGCTGGTAAAGGCACATTTTGAAAGTTGGGAAAAGCATTTGCTTGTTAGTGCCAGCTCGCCGTACGTGCAAAATAACAAGGCCAAGTCGTACTTGTGCTGGACTCAGTCACCAGCTTAATGTGGGAGAGGAGGCAGTGATTTAGGTCTTTCTCTTTGTTCTTTCCTTTCTTGTTAACAGAAAGGGCAGAACCAGATTTGGTGGTTATAATCTTTAAAAATTTATTGTTTTCTCTCGAATTACAAAAGCGATTTGTATATACTCTATCAAAGTTGGAAAATATAGAAGCCATAGCAGAAAATAAAAATCTCACAAATGGGGATTTTTTTTTTCAAGAGACAGGGTACTGTTCCAGGCTGGTGGAGCACAGTGCTGTGATTATAGTGCACTACAGCCTTCAACTCCTGGGCTCAACTGATCTTCCTGCCTCAGCTTCCCAAGTAGCTGGGACAACAGGTGTGTACTACAACATCCAGCTGATTATATATATATATATATATGTATATATATATATATACGTATATATACGTATATATATATGTATATATATATATACGTATATATACGTATATATATATATATTTATTTAGAGATAGGGTCTTGCTATGTTGCCCAGGCTATATTGAACTCCTGGACTCAAGCAATCCTCTGGTGGGAACTTTTAGAGAGACAGGGTTAAGGTTGACATCAGGAAGAGCTTGCTGACAATTAGGAGAGAACTCCTGGTCACTGGTAGTATTAGCAGATCAGAGGAGTGGATGATCAGCCTCTCTAATGATTTCTGGCTCTGATTTTTGTGACAGGGGCAGCCTGTCTTCAGCCTACTGGGTTCTAAACAGCATGCACCTCCCCCTGGCCACCACCACCACCACAGAGCAAGGGAGGCAGAGTGATGCAGGGCTCTGCAGAGTGGCGTTTGCAGAAGACGATTGTAGATCCCAGGGAGGGAATCATCTGTTTGTTCATTCATTCATTTATCCACTCAATCTTTAAATCTTTATTGAGTGCCTACTATGGGCTGCACACCACACCAAGCTCTGGGGATGTTCTGTGAACAACACAAACCCTAGACCAAGCTCCTACGAGGACATTAAAATTGTATAGGTAAATATTTAATCACAAGCATTAACACTGAGAAGGAGCACAATAAGATACCTTGAGAAATTAATCAGGGAGGGAACTATTGTCTTAGAGGAAGGGAGAAAGCACTCCACAGCACGTGGAGGGTCTCCCCGCTGCTCCTGAGTAGAGCCCAAGCTCTTCCCAGAGCCCACCAAGCCCATGGCAGTGCACCCCAGCTGATCTCGCCAGCTTCCTTCTCTCCTCGGGTGGGTGCGGTCCTACCCACAGGTCTCGCCTTTCCCACACACACCCTGTGTGGGTTCCTACCCTTCTTCCTTCTGTCGTCTGTAAACTCCATCTCACCCTTCAACACCTGGCAGAAGTCTTTCTGGGGGGACTCCCCCCTCTGCCCCAGGTAGAGGGAGTCATCTACTCCAATAGTGCCATGGGTGCACTCCTGGTGTAGCCTTATCATGCACAAATTGTTTGGTTATCGGTATCTTCCTCTCTAAACAGAGAGGCCAGGGATCAAGTCATGTGTCTTCATTTTTTTTCCTCTCCCCACCTGTGGACCTTCCATCCAGCACAATGCCTGGGGTGAGCAGTAGCCGTACTTCCTGAGCTCTGTCCCACCTGCTGTCCCCTCTTAGCAAAGCTGTCCTGACCGTAGCCCTGAGCTAAGGTGCCTATGTCTCGAACCATGTGAACTTTCCTCCCCCATGTCCGGGCTAGGAGTGGATCCTTGGAAGCCAAACCATAGGCTTTGGCATGTGACCTGTGATGACTTGAGAAAAAAGATGAACCAAGCCATCAGGCTCTGCTTTTAGGTATGTGAACTAAGAAACATGGGAAGAGCTGGCAGAAGCAGACAGGGGTGTGGCTGAGTCACATGAAGAGGAGAGAACAGGCATGAACTTGGGGTTGCCTGTCGCAGAAGTACTCAGGGCTGCTGTGGCTCCTCCTTCTCGTGTGACCAACAGGATATGGCAGAAGGGATGGTTGTGACTTCCAAGGTAGGTCATGAAAGACATTGCAGATTCTGCCTTAGTCTCTTGAATCACTGCGTCTGGGGGAAGCCAGTCGCCGTGTTGTGAAGACGCTGGAGCAGCATTGTGAAGAGACCCACGTCGGAAAAAGCTGAGCCTCCCACCAGCGAGCAGCACCGACTTAGCAAGCGTGTGAGTGAACAGCCCCGGAACCGGATCCACCTGCCCCAGTCAAGCCTTTGAGGACTGCAGACCTGGCTGGCATGTTGACTGCATGACACATTGAACCAAATCCACTGCTTGCAAATTCCTGACCTAGCTGTGCGAGATGATAAATGTCTGCCACTAAGTTTGGGGATAAAGTATTAGGCAGCCTCAGATAACTAATATACTCTTTTCCCCTGTTACAACAAAAATTCCTTGTATTAGCTTGTGTGTAACCACTTGCTATTTACTCACTATCGTCTCATGTGGTTGGTGGCCCATCTACATACTAAGGGCAGTTTAATGCCCTGGAATTAGTATCTGTTCCACTAGAAGCACAGAAGAGGAAGAAATCTCTCTCTCTCTCTTTCTGTATTATGTACACCAATAACAGCATTACATATGAGGGCTCTCCGGATACATGGATACAATGGCTGGACACTTTCCAGACAGCCCTTGTATGTTTGCTGTGTTACCATCTTTGAAGAGCTTTTCATGCGCATCTCATTTGACTCTCTTAGCAATTGACATGGTTCTATTGTTCTAGATCTCAGATGTATTCACAGCTATACATTAACTTTACACTGAGGACTTTTGCATTAATGCAGGGATAGAGCACATTTTGCAGTTCTTTCACTTGTATATAGGATCAATAGGTTCATTTATTCAACAAATACTGAGTTCCTACCATGTATAGGGAGTGTGAAAGCATAGAAAGAAAGCAAAAATTAACCTTACCTTCAGAGAATTTATAATTTAGTAGGAACATTAAAGCATGTGCATGAGTAACTAAAATGCTATGCAGAAATGTCAAAATCCCTAACACCTGGGACTGAGAATCGGCCTGTTCTGGCTGTTGTACTAAAAGCTTCACATGGATAATCTTCCCTGCTACAATCTGATACCCATGAGGGCGGGGATTTGTCCTCAACTCCAACACTCAGAGCTGTATTTGGCACATTTTCTTAAATTTGGCACGCAGTTAATATTTGTATAATGAATCTCATTGTATCCTCACAACAACCTTACGAGAAAAGCGGGATGGTTAGTGTGTAGGTTCTAGAATTCCTCTCCTGGGTCTGGATCCTGCCTCCATTACTTGCTGAGAAATGATTGTGGAAAAAATTACTGTCTCTGTGACTCAGTTTGTAGACATGAAAGATGTGGATAATAATAGTATCTGGCTGGGTGTGATGGCTCACGCCTATAATCACAGCACTTTGGGAGGCCAAGGCAGAAGGATCACTTGAGGCCAGGAGTTCAAGACCAGCCTAGGCAACATAGCCAGACCCCCATCTCTACAAAAAATTTAAAAATTTAGCCGGGCATGGTGACACATGCCTGTAGTCACAGCCACTTGGGAGGCTAAGTCAGGACGATCACTTGAGCCCTGGAGTTTGAGGTTACAATGAGCTATGATGATGCTATACTATAGCCCAGATAACAGAGCAAGACACTGTCTCTGGAAAAAAAAAAAGTACCTAGTTATAGTGCCTAATAATTGTATCTCACAGAGTTATCATGAGGCTGTCATGAGATACTTCAGGTAACATGCTTAGAACAGTGCCAGACACATGATCAAGACTAAAATATCAACTCATTACTGTCTCTATTGCAATTCCCATTTTACAGACAAAGAAATGGAGGCTTGGAGATGTTCACTAAGCCATGACCATGCTTTTAACTGTCTCACTGTAATATCTCCAAAAAAGGTGGTAAAGGTAGGCAGACCAAGATTGGTGTCCGAGTGTGTTCTTGTAAAGTAAAGATAAGGAAGAGTTAGTTCTCATCCAAAGATGATGATCAAAGTGGACGACCTCTTGAAAACAGTCTGTTCTAAACCAAAGCCAACTGGATTCCAGCCACAGGTTGCTTTTATCTCTTCCCCTCTTCGAATGTTGGCTGTTTCTGGCAGAGAACCCCCACTGGGATGGGGGAGATAGACTTGCTGTTGGCATGGCCATTTTTGCACGACTCACCAGGCAGTTTATAGCACAATTTAGAAACACCAGGGACAGCAGGATTACTAATCATGCTGTCTGCTGATGTAAACTCTATTTAGGTACAATAATGTTTTTAAATAACCTCAAATACAATTAGCACCCTGAGGATGGGCTAGTTGAATGACTACAGAAATATCATTCAGATAGTTCATTAATCACAGAGCACCGCAAACAGAGCCAGCCTACTGCAAGGCAGGGGGTGTGGGATTGATTCACAGGGCTGAACCCTGTGGTTCACAGGGCTGGTCCCCAGGGGCCAGAAGGGTGCTCATTTCTCTCTCCTACACCAGCATCACCAGGTGGCACTCTTGACTGGCAAAGAGAGACTCTTCCCTCCTTGCCATCTCCCTAGCATCCATGGGAAAGTATGGTATAGGAGGCCCAGAAATGCATGCCAGGGGCACATGGCTTCCAAAAGCCCCACTCCTCTCTCTCACTGCTTACTGTACCCACAACCAACAACAGAATCTCAGAGAGCTCCAACAGGACAGGCAGGTGGCTGGTCACTCACTGAGTTAATGAATCTGTTGTCTTTGCTGACTTGAGGTGTTGAGCACTGCATGGAAGCAATGTTTAGGGACAAAAGGGCCCCCTGCCCAGATGCCTGGGGAGCACCTGCTGGAGGAGCTCGAGTCCTTACTACACAGGACAGGAGGGGCCAACCTGCCAACTTGGCTGGGTGCATCACCAACATATGGGGGGGGGGTTAAAAATTGGCTAAGGTTGTAAAAGTGGGACAGGCATGGTGGCTTATGCCTATAATCCCAGCACTTTGGGAGGCCAAGGTGGGAAGATCACTTGAGCCCAAGAATTCGAGTTATAGTGAGCCATGATCTCACCACTGTGCTCCAGCCTGGGTGACAGAGAGAGACCTTGTCTCAAAAAAAAAAAAAAAAAGTTTGTAAAAGTGTTTACAAAGCACGTAGGAGTCCTGTCGCTTTAGACAAGTCACTCTTTGAATCTTGGTTTCTTCATTTGTAAATGGGGTTAGTAGTAGCACTGTCTTCTCAAAGAATTATTGGAGCCAATGACATAAGGAATGTAAAGTTTTTAGCATAATGCTTAGCAAGAAGCCAGGGCTCGGTAAATTTGCAGGTTATTCTCGTCATATGGCTTCATGCACATGCTCACAAAAGGCCTTCGGAGGAGAACAGATTCAGACATCTATTTCTCCCCAGCACGCACCTCTGTCAGCATTCAGGCATCGTGGTCATTTGGCCAGCCTTGTGACAGTGCTAAAGACTGACTACTCAGAGTTTTTCTTTGGACCTTTTAAAATCAGTGACAGTAGCACACTATGTCCTGCCTGGCAAAGGTCCCCCAATAGCCCCAGGTTATAATTGGTAGACCCAGTCTGGCTCGGTGGCTCACACCTATAATCCCAATGACTTGGGAGGCTGAGCGGGGAGGATCACCAGGGGCCAGAAGTTCAAGGCCAGCCTGGTCAATATAGTGAGATCCCATCTCTACGAAAAAATTAGCATGGCACAATGGTGCGAACCTCAGGAGGCTGAGGCAGGAGGATCGCTTGAGCCCAGGATTTTGAGGCTATGGTGAGCTATGATTGTGCCACTGCACTCCAACCTGGGTGACAGAGCAAGACCTATCTCTAAAGAAAAAGAAAAAAATAAGGAAAAAAGAATTAGCAGACCCCTCTCCCCATCTTGTTTTGGAAAAAAAAAAAAAAAAGCATTCTTTAAGAGAAATATAACTGAGCCTAGCTAGATGTACTACCCTATTTTTCTAATCTCCTCCAAAGTGAGTGCCAGACATTTCTGGGCCAAAAACGGGACTAACATTTCTCAGCCTAGTAAACATACCCATCTGGATCCAGCACAGGGAGCGTCAGAGCTACAGCCGTTTCCTGTAATCAGCTTGAATGATCCAGGCTGCAAGCTTGGAAATTAAATTCTAGAAGTGTTTTTTTCCAATCCTGGAAGCTGTTTCAATTACAGCTTCTTTCAGGTGAACTTCAGATAAACGGCAAACTTACGAGCCCTGGCACTGATGTCATGAGCCTACACAATGGGAGGCTGGCCCTGACATGGGACGAGGCCACCTGGAGGCTGAGAGCACCCTGGCTGGACAGAGCAGCATACCTGCGTGGAGCACCTGCGGCACAACCGACACCTGGTGAGACTCAGAGCCACAGGGGAGCCAAACGTGGCCCCCATCCTTAAAGACCTATGGCCCAGTGGTGGAGATGCATTCCTAGGTCAGCTCCGTGTGACAGTCCAGGACGGCGCGAAACCCTGCTGCTGTGAACGCCTCAGCTCAGCTCGGGCTTGAGGAAGTGACCCCCGAGCCGAAGCTCCATGATTGAGTGCAGCTGTGTGAAGATAGGTAGGCAGGGCATTCAGGCAGGGGAGAGAGAAAGTAAAGCCCCAAAGGTATAAAACAGTGTGTGTGTGTACACTTGCACACCTGTGCACACACACATGCTATCCCAGCCAGCCCACTATTCAAGTGCAAAGAAGGGAGTGCCAGGAGACTAACCGGGGACCACCTTTGCCCTTCATTTTCATTTTTAGCATCAGAAAGTCCTTTGGAAACTGCCCCAGGATCTTGTGTTCAAGACACCAGATTTCTAGAGCTTGAGATTCAGAGCCCAGTGAGCCCTCCCAAGATTTGCAGAGGCCAAGCCTTTGCATTTCCAAGCTCCATCTTCAGATTGCAATGCGGCCTCGGCAATAGAATCTGGGTCCAGTAAGGGGGCGGGGCAGAGCGGCCAGTCCACAGAGACTGAGGAAACAGAGCCCAGGGGGAAACTTCGGGACACAGCAGTCAATCCCGGAAGGTCTTCAGTCTCAGACGTCATTAGGGCTGTGGCAATGGGTGATCTGACAGCAGATGCTACCTTGCTGAATGCTCCCCCAGTGTGGAAATGAGAGGAGAGGCTCTTTTGGTTCATGAAGCAGGAGCCTGTACCTGTTCATTTCTTATGTGCTCCACGATGTGGGTGAAGGATGCTTAATAAGGCAGGGCTCAACGTATCCAACCTGCAACCTCTGGGCACCATCAGCTCACCTGCAGTAGCATGGGAATTAGTAGAGAGCCGGGCAGACCTGAGGTCAAGTAAGTCCTGACCTTGCAGTTGTCTGTTGGACTTCAATCACTTAATTTTACAAAGTGCCAAATTCTTTGCTGTTAAAACAAGGACAATCAAGCTTAAGGGTTGTTGCGGGTATGGAATGAATGTGTGTGTGAGGTCTGGCATCACAATGAATGTTTAATAACAACGGGCTTTATCCAGGTGCTATTGGATAAAAGGTTGCAGCTAGCGGCTAATCTTGAATTTTTCAGGCCATGTGGGGGGGGGCAGTGCTGCCCTTCAGTGTGGAGGCGTCCCTTACTGTCACGGTGGGCAGCAGGGGTCAGCCTGCCCATAATCACACCTGTAGGAAAACCAGGGTCAGCTGTTTCTGAGGCTTCTGACCAGCTGCTCCCACTTCCTGCTGCTGCAGAGCTCTGCCTCTGGGTCTGGAGGATTCCTGACCTTCTCCACACAAGTCTGTGGGAAAGCACCCATGGCTAGCAGTGACAACCCTGGGCTTTTTGTTTTTTGAGACAGAGTCTCACTCTGTTGCCTGGGCTAGAGTGCCGTGGCATCAGCCTAGCTCACAGCAACCTCAAACTCCTGGGCTCAAGCGATCCTCCTGCCTCAGCCTCCCGAGTAGCTGGGACTACAGGCATGCACCACCATGCCCGGCTAATTTTTTCTATATATTTTTAGTTGGCCAATTAATTTCTTTCTATTTTTAATAGAGACGGGGAGGGGGGGTCTCACTCTTGCTCAGGCTGGTTTCAAACTCCTGCCCTTGAACAATGCTCCCTCCTCGGCCTCCCAGAGTGCTAGGATTACAGGCGTGAGACACTGTGCCTGGCCGACACACCTGGGTTTTCATTCACTGCTGTAACGGAACTTGTCACTGAACATTCTCATTACCTGTCTTGGTTTGAAAATCCCAGAAGAGGGGAAGATTTGTAACTATGTAAGAGTTTGTTTTTTATGACAGAGGTAATGCAGATTCAAGGTTTAAGAAAAACCTCACCCCAATGGTATAGGACACTGAAGTTGAGTTATTTGGCTTACCGTGGCCTCAGTTTCCTTGTCTGCAAATGAGAGATAATATCTTCTTCGGGTTACTGTGGAGATTAAATGAAGGCATGGAAGTGCTTGGTGCAATGCTTGGCAGAGAACAACCACCTGATATATGTTAGCAATTATCATTATAGGCATTGTACCTCTAGAGATGACTTAGAGACTCTTTCTAGAAATATGCCATGCTTACGAGAAAATACATTTACACATGCATGCACACAGAGAGATGCTACACTTAATACTCTGCAACTTGCTGTTTTTACTTAACAATAATTTTAAGAATGTTTCTATATTAATGCATGTGGATTCCCTTCATTCTTTTTAAATGACTGGGCAGGATTTTGTTGAATGTATGTACCATAATTTATATGACCTAAGGGGAACATTTAAAATATATAATTGTGGGCCGGGCGCAGTGGCTCACGCCTATAATCCTAGCACTCTGGGAGGCCGAGGTGGGCGGATTGCTCGAGGTCAGGAGTTCGAAACCAGCCTGAGCAAGAGCGAGACCCCGTCTCTACTATAAATAGAAATAAATTAATTGGCCAACTAATATATATAGAAAAAAGAAAATTAGCCGGGCATGGTGGTGCATGCCTGTAGTTCCAGCTATTCAGGAGGCTGAGGCAGAAGGATTGCTTGGGCCCAGGAGTTTGAGGTTGCTGTGAGCTAGGCTGACACCACGGCACTCACTCTAGCCTGGGCAACAAAGCGAGACTCTATCTCAAAAAAATAAATAAAATAAAATATATAATTGTGGCTGGATGCAGTGGCTCATGCCTGTAATCTCAGTACCTTGGGAGGCTAAGTCAGGAGGATCGCTTGGGGCCAGGAGTTCAAAACTAGCCTGGGCAACATAGTGAGACGCCCCCCCCCCCATCTCTATGAAAATAAATAAAATTAAAAAAATTTTTAAATGAAAAATAAAATATATAATGACATATTTGTTCAGTAGTTTTATGTTTGAAAGTGCATGTAAACAACCATTTGAAGAACTCAAACACATTTTCAAAATTTATGAATGTGACAAACTTGACCCACATTATGTACAGCCAGTGCTGCTGAGAGACAAGCTGGAACCTCAGACAGAGAGCACAACGGCCCGCAATGGACATGCCTCATGGGGCAGGTGAAAAGCAGTGTAGGTTACTATACTTATTTCCAGATTAATTTGGAACAGAATGGAACATTAAAGGAGATGTAATAGTTGTTTGTTCAAGCTTTTAACTACAATATAAAAGGACCAGTGGTTTTACTATTATATTTTCCATTTGGCTTCCTAGTACCTCGAATTAAATCAGTGTCCTGCTGTTCAGAGGTATTTTGAAATGTGCCAAGCCTTAATCGAAGTGGAATTGCCTGAAACCAGAGTTAATACCAGGAGCCACAGGGAGTCGAATTTATGGAGGTAAACTGTTGCTAGCTCTGCAGTTTGACTCCTTTTGGCTCGTGGGGCCGATTGAAATTCTGACAGTAGACTGGATGGTTGGGAGCCGAGCTGGGCTGGGTCAGAGGAGCAGCTCTGGTGATTCTGCAGAGCTTTGGATTCCCTTGGAACACAAGAAACGAATTGTGCTACAGGGTCCAGGGGCCTAGGTAGCCCCTGGCTTGCCTTCCACCAGTAACTACGAAGCCTACTGACTGCGCCGGACACTGTGCTGGGAGCTAGAGACACAGTGGACAACGGGGATAAGCGGTCTATGGGTGCCTGATTCTGGTTGGGGACGCTGACACAAACAAGCGAGCAAACAAAAACAAATAGAGCTTGTAATTAGTACCATGAAGGAAATAGAGTGACACATAGAGAGTAAGTAGGAAAATCTACTTTCCATAGGAGACTAGGCAGGGTACCCATGAGCTGCAATTTAGTAGATAAGAAGGGCCCAGCTCTGGGGAAATGAAGGCAAAGGGAGAACAAGAGCACAGACCCTGGGCTGGGAAAGAGGATGGTATATTTGATGAACGGAGTAAAGCCCAGGAGGCTGCGCCACGGTGAAGAAGAGGAGAAGAAACTAAGCCAACAGTAGCTATATCTTGCAGGGCTGTCTAGACCACAGCAGGGAGTTTGGATTTCATTTTAAACGCTATGAGAGGCCACAGGAGATTTTAAGCCGAAAGCAGCATAGTCCCATTCCTATCTTTTCAAAAAGAGCACTCGCTGCTGTGCGGGGAATGCACTGGAAGGGTGGAGACCAGCAGAGAAGGAGGCTGCAGTTTCTCCCGCCAACGGTGATGCTGGTGGAGGCAGCAGCTCCAGCAGCAGATGCTCAGCTCAGTTCCCAATCCCTGAGCAGGTCAGAGCACAGACGGTCTCCAGGGATTCCCAACTGACTCGCTCCCCAGCTACCTACTGGACACTTGCTCAGTACAGAGGCAAACGCCTGGTGCAATAGGGGTCATGGGACACATTAAGACAGACACTTGTCTCCCTGGGGAGACCAAACACCCCCACATGACAAATTAAATGGTAAGATGCCAGGTCTCAGGCCCTGGTGACCACAGGCACTAGAGTCAGAGGAAGCAGGTGAAGTGAGAAAATAAGCTTTTTGATTGACTTATGGTTAATAACTGGGAATAAAAGGATATTACATCAAATCAAATATTAGGGAAATGGAAGGGTGGGTGAACAAAGAATTTACTAGAAAATTTTGTAACCATAATAGTGATAATTGCTTTAGGCAAGATACCAGATAGAGACCAAAACCATTAATAAAATAATGTGGGAAAAATGATATTTGCATGCACTCAAATCTTTACCTCACAGGTTACTTACTAATGACAAAGGGTAAAAGGCATCTTTCCAAGGGAGAAATCCAGTGGGCATCGTTTCGACCAAGTGATCAAACTTAACATCACCAACAACAGGACAATCCAACATCACAGAGTTTCTAATGTGATGAATTGAGGACACGAGGTCACCTGGATGGTATTCCTACCAAAATTATTTGCCCTGAATCTAATTATGAGGAAACAAGACAAATCCAAATTGAGGGTCTGAACTTTAATAAGTGTCCATGTAATTAAAGGATAAATACAATGCAAACCAATTCATGTTTTAAAGAAGAATAGGAACACCAAAGTTAGTCTAGTTACATTACCGTTGGAGGGGAGACGATGAGGGGAGCATTAGATAGACAGATATTAGGTGTGGGTGATGCATTCATTCTTAGGTGGTGTGGTGGGTTCCTACGGGTTTATTTTATTCTTGACAATGTCAGATGTTATATATATATTTTGAGTATGAGTTACGGATTACATCATGCTTTTGTTTCTTTTTACACCACGTTTTTAAAAGACATTTTGGCTAAGAGAATCAGAAATGTCCAAATTTGGCCAGGCACGGTGGCTTACACCTGTAATCCTAGCACTTTGGGAGGCTGAGGCACGAAGATTGCTTGAGACCAGGAGTTCAAGACAAGGCTGAATAACATAGTAAGACCCCATCTCTACAAAAAAATAGAAAAATTAGCTAGGCGTGGTGGTGCATGCCTGTAGTCCCAGCTACTTGAGAGTTTGCGGCAGGAGGATCTCGAGCCCAGGAGTTTGAGGTTGCTGTGAGCTATGATGATGCCACTTCATTTTAGCCTGAGCAACAGTGCAAGACCCTGTTGCAAAACTAAACTAAACTAAACTAAACAAATGCAGCAACAAAAAAAGAAATGCCCCAATTCTACCTTAGGCCTATCACTTCTACCTAGACCTAGTTCTAAAGCAGATGCATGTACAGAGGGGCAATGGCAGGTAAATGGAGTTCCTGACCATTCCCTCAAAACCCCAGTGCAGAAGTAGTAATTGCTAGAGAAACAGTCTGCTGGGTTCATTATGGCGGCAATTCCCCCAGACTCCTGGCAGCCCCCCAGTGTTTACTTGGAGACCAGCGTGGGAATCATTGTGCTGGAGCTGTATTGGAAGCATGCTCCAAAGACCTGTAAGAACTTTGCTGAGTTGGCTCGTCAAGGTTACTACAAATGGCACCAAATTCCACAGAATCATCAAAGACTTCATGATCCAAGGAAGTGACCCAACAGGGACAGGTCGAGGTGGTGCATCTATCTATGGCAAACAGTTTGAAGATGAACTTCATCCAGACTTAAAATTCACAGGGGCTGGAATTCTCGCAATGGCCAATGCAGGGCCAGACACCAATGGCAGCCAGTTCTTTGTGACCCTCGCCCCAACCCAGTGGCTCGATGGCAAACACACCATTTTTGGCCGAGTGTGCCAGGGTATAGGAATGGTGAATCGAGTGGGAATGGTGGAAACAAACTCCCAGGACTGCCCTGTGGACGATGTGAAGATCATTAAGGCATACCCTTCTGGATAGACTTGCTGCTGCCTTCTGAGGTGGCCCTAGCGAACCAGCTTCCAGATGACCTAAAATGACGCGTCACACTAACGTTCATTTTGGCCTTGGAATTCATAGAGCTAAGGAAACCTGAGGTTTTGGGTGAATTAGAGATGGAAGTATATTTTAATAGGATACTTCTTTTCTCTTCCCTAGCACCTAGGTTGACAGAACGTTTGCAGAAATGCCCATACATGTTTATCCACAGGTTACTGTTCTCTGCAGATGACCCATAATGCACCTCCTTGTGTGTGTCTGCTCTGATGTACTTGGAACAAAATGAAGCAGACTCTGTCATTTAAAAAAAAAAACAAAAAACCCAGTGCAGAGAGAGTGGGTAAGCTGGGCTGGACCCATGGGTGCCCTTTGTGTCCCAGTCAATTGGGCCATGAAGTCTGCATACAGGTTCCAAGTTCTAGTGTTTACTTCCCCAATGCTCAGACTTGAGTTTCAATTTTGCTGCTGTGAGATGGGAGGAAAAGTCAGTTTCACACAGGCCCATCACCATCGGAGAGAATGGACCCAAAGAGCGATAGCGAGAGAGCCCCTAGAGCCCAGTGAAAAGCTGGCGCAGGTCTCAGGAGAGAGGGCCAAGAGGAGGAAAGGCAGGGCGGTCTAGCATTGTCCAGGGAGGGAGCAGGCTGCCCACTCCCTACTCCTGGCAGGTGGTGGGGATCAGGAAGGAGCCACATCCTTATCGAAGGTCCCTTTTACTCAGTACCTCTGTCCCCTGGCAAATGTAGCCCACACCAGAGACGCCCCTCTTAACCTTGGGGTGAAATCAGGTGTGGGTTGGGAGGAGGACAGGAAGGGACCCTGAATTCCTTTGGGAGGACAGGCTGCTCCAAACAAGGCAGCTCCAGTTTAATATTTAAAAATTAAATTAACACGGTTCCTGTGGCTTAGTAGGTGTTGCTTCCCTTGCTCTCCCCTCCCCTCAAGGGACCAACCGTCCCCCAGGATGCAGTGTTTCCCGGACCTCTTGGTCATCATGGCAGACGGGCGGTGGTGCCCTGATTCTGGTGGTCAGCAGGCTGGTGGCCGGCTCCTTAGGGACGGAGCTCCCTCTGCTGGCCCACGAGCTGGAGCCTCCAGGCCGCTGAGCAACTTCAAATTCTTGTCGTGTAATAATCTACAACAACCTGTTTACCACCTAGGACGATTGCCAGTCGCTGTAGATGGACAGCGCTGATATGGAGTGCTGAGAGGCTCTCTAATTCCTGGCCTCGGGGCACACTTCTTAATCTCTCTGAGTCCCAGTTATCTCATCTTTAAAGTGGATATAATAATGGTGTAGAGGCCTGGTGTGGTGGCTCACGCCTGTAATCCTAGCACTCTGGGAAGCTGAGGCAGGTGGATTGCTCAAGATCAGGAGTTCAAAAACAGCCTGAGCAAGAGTGAGACCCTGTCTCTACTAAAAGTAGAAAGAAATTAATTGACAAGTAAAAAATACATATATAAAATGAGCCAGGCATGGTGGCGCATGCCTGTAGTCCCAGCTACTCAGAAGGCTGAGGCAGGAGGATTGCTTGAGCCCAGGAGTTTGAGGTTGCTGTGAGCTAGGCTGACACCACGGCACTCTAGCCTGGGCAACAGAGTGAGACTCTGTCTCAAAATAATAATAATAATAATGCTGTTTATCAATCAGGGTCCAGTGAGAAAAACAGAAATTACAGGACAGATGCTCCTCTACTTATCATGGGACTCCTTCCAATAAGCCATCGTAAATTGAAAATATCCTCAGTTGAAATTTTCAGCTGGGTTTATCTGGACCGTACCCCTGTCATAAATCAAGGAGCATACCGAATGCTATCACTTTTGCACCACTGTAAAGTTGAAAAACCATCAACGGGGACCACGTGTAGTTGAGGTAACAGAGAGAATGTGGGGGAAATCATTATCGCATGTTGGGGGACTGAAGGGACTGCAGGGGTGTTTGGAGGTCACAGACGGTAACTGCAGGAACCTGGAGGGTTGGAGCACAGAGTTTGTCATCTGCACGGAGTAGCAAGGAAGGCATGGGGTCCTAGGAACAGCTCTCTCCTGCCCCATAGAAGGTAATAGTGACCACCAACCGGGAGGAAGGAAAGTGTCAGGGGGACTTATCTGGATAGGAGATGCTGGCCCTGCAAGGGGGTCCCACACTGGGCCCTCCCGCAAGGAGTCCTGAGGACACGGCGAACTACCGCGGCAGTGCCAGGGAGAGAAAGACCTGCACCTGAGTCTCTGAGCCAGGCGGGTCCTCATCTGTGTCCAGCAGGACGCAGGCAGCACACTCGAACCGGGGAATTGAAAATAATTTAATCAAAGATCTACTCACCAAAGTGTGGGCAGGGTTGAATAACTGCAACGTGGAAGGGCTGGCACAGTACTCTAGGACTAGTAATAGCTGGAAGCTGTTAACTACCATTCTTAGGGCCGACTGAGCCTAACTCAGTTAGGCTGAGGGATAATAGCACCTGCTGGGCTGTATGGCGAGGGCTGCCTGGCAGAGGTGGTAACTTGGTGCACCGCCAGCCCACGATGGCCTCCCCGAAGGCAGGAAGCTGGGGCATGTATTGTCTATTGTTTTTTCCCTAATTCTTGCCAGGACTAGGGTTGATTACATGGAAAATACTTACACTAAAAACTTATAGTTGTTTTTCTGAAATTCAAATTTAGCGGCGAGTCCTAGATTCTATCTGGCGAACCTAGCTGGTCCTCCTGTTGGCTGAGCCCAGACAAAAGCCAAAGCATAAAAGAACCTGCCGATGCAGCCACATAAGTCACACTGAGTTTATCCTATAGGCAATAGGGATAATCAAAGATTTTCAGGAATGGAATTAATAAAATAAATACTTTATTTAATATTCATAGCAACATTATTCATACTAGCACAAAACTAGAAACAGCCCAAATACAGATTAATAGAAGAATAAATAAGTTATATTGTTTATATGATGGAATATTATACAGCAATGAAAATCAACTACAGCCATATGCAAAAACATGGATTTTTTTGGTTTTAATTAATTAGTCTCAGTTTATTGGGGTCTTCTTTGGTATAAATTTCTTAAATGGTAATATTTAAAATCTAAAACTCAAATCATATTTAATTTTAGGGTATATATCTTAATTAGAATTTAACAGATACATAACTTTAAGATAATTACTATATCACAGAATTATTTCCAATCTCTAGGTGTAGTTAATGTATTTTGTAGGCAGCTGTATCCTTGACTTTTGTGTTTCTTCTCAAATAATCATGTAAAATAATCTTTACATGACTGCCTCATTTATTTTATGTTTTCCTATTCATTTTTAGTATATTTTTATGAAGGTATAATACACATATGGTCATGTAACTATCACAAAATCTAACTATAAAACAGTTCCATCATACCCCTAAATTTCTTAGACCCATTTGTGGTTACCTCCTCGCCCCAGCCCTCAGTCCTTGGAAACCACTGATCTGTTTTCTATCCCTACCATTTTTCCTTTTTCAGAATTTCACATAAATGAAATTCTACAGTATGTAGCCCTTTGAGTCTGGCCTCTTTCACTTAGCATGGTGCATTTGTTTTTGCATGTATCAATATTTCATTCCTTTTTGTTGCTAAGTATTATTGCATTGTATTGATGATATACCATGGCTTATCCATCCAGAGGCTTAATGGCATTTGGAATATGTATCAGTCAGGATTCTCTAGAAGCTCTATCTATCTATCTAGAACAAATGAATGAATGAAAAGAATTTATTTTAAGGAATTGGCTCCTTTGTTTGTGGCAGCTGGTAAGTCCAAAATCTATGGAGCTCAGCAAGCTGGTAACTCAGAAAGGGTTTCTTTCTTTTTTTTTTTTTTTTTTTTTGAGACAGAGACTCACTCTGTTGCCTGGGCTATAGTGCCGTGGCATCAGCCTAGCTCACAGCAACCTCAAACTCCTGGCTTAAGCGATCCTCCTGCCTCAGCCTCCTGAGTAGCTGGGACTACAGGCATATGCCACCATGCCTGGCTAATTTTTTTTATATATTTTCAGTTGGCCAATTAATTTGTTTCTATTTTTAGTAAAGACAGGGTCTCACTCTTGCTCAGGCTGGTTTTGAACTCCTAACCTTGAGCGATCCACCCGCCTCGGCCTCCCAGAGTGCTAGGATTCCAGGCGTGAGCCACCACACCTGGCCTGTCTAACTTAATTTAGATCTGCCTTTTGCTATTTATGTTTTGGTTGCCTGATTTTATGAAAAGTAGGGTCTTTTGTCATCTACAGGACACTCTCAGGACTGAAACCCAATGTGTGGGAGGAAAGGGTTAGCTTTTCCAGTGGTGCAGCCATGCTGATGCTTTTCTTTTCTTAGATTAATTTTACTTTTTGTCATATCTATATACATAGTTTAAAGAATCAAATATATCTTATTAAGAAAACCAGGTCAGGTGTGGTGGCTTACACCTGTAATCCTAGCACTCTGGGAGACCAAGGCGAGTGGATCCTTTGAGCTCAGGAGTTTGAGACCAGCCTGACCAAGAGCAAGACCCGTCTCTACTAAAAAAATAGAAAGAAACTAGCTGGACAACTAAAAAATATATATATATAAAAATTAACCGGGCATGGTGGCACATGCCTATAGTCCCAGCTACTCAGGAGGCTGAGAAAGGAGGATCACTTGAGCCCAGGAGTTTGAGGTTGCTGTGAGCTAGGCTGATGCCACCACACTCTAGCCCAGGCAACAGAGTGAGACTCTGTCAAAATAAATAAATAAATAAATAGAAAGAAAATCAGGAATTCCACTCCTGGAACTTCTTTTATTTCCTGTTCCAAAGAGTCATCTACTCTCAAATCTTAACTGAATTTTTAGTATTAACCTCCCTATCTCTATTTTTATTTTTATTTTTTGTAGAAATGGGGGGTCTCACTATATTGCTCAGGCTGGTCTCGAACTGCTGGCCTCAAGAGATCCTTCCTTCTTGGCCTCCCAAAGTGCTAGGATTACAGGTGTGAGCCACCTTGCCCAGCCTAACTTTCATTTTTCAGGAATTAATAAATGTCTTATTTTCTGTTCACTTGGTTTTCTATGTAGTTATCATTAACATATCTCCAAATTCTCCCTCAGTTGTTTGCTCTCCGTTCAGTAAGATTAAATAAATTAGATATTCTTTACATTTCATTTTCTTGAAGAAATCTCTCAGAGACTTTTTATTTCCACAGACTCAGTTTTGAAAGAAAAAATAAAGAGCCTATTTAAAACTTGCGGTAAAATAATACATAAAATTTACCATTTTAAGTGTACAGTTTAGTGGCATTAATTATATTCAATTGTTGTGCAGCCATCAGCACTATTCATCTCCAGAATTTTTTCTCATCTTCCAAAACTGAAACTCCCTACTCATCAAACACTAATTCCCCATTCCCTGGGAACACCATTCTACTCTCTGTGCCTATGAATTTGACTATTCCAGGTACCTAATGTAAGTGGAATCATATACTTGTCCTTTTGTGACTGGCTTATTTCACTTAGCATAAGGTCTTCAAGGTTCCTCCATGTGGTAGTCAGAATTTCCTTCCCTTTTGAAGCTGAATAACATTGCATTGTATGCATCTACTCCATTTTGTCTATCCATTCAACATCCATTGTTGGATACTTGGGTTGCTTCTGCCTCTTAGCTATTGAGAATAATACTGCTATCAACGTACGTGTCTTGGTCTGTTCAGGCTGCTATAACAATACATTAAACTGGATAGCTCTTAGACAACAGACATTTATTTCTCATGGTTCTAGAGGCTAGAAGTCCAATAAAAAGGCACCGGCATGATTACGTTCTGGTGAAGGTGCACAGATGGTGCTTTCTTGCTGTGTCTTCACTTGGTGGAAGGAGAACTCTCTGGGGTTGCTTTGTAAGGACACTGATCCCATTCATGAGGACTCCACTCATGACCCAATCACCTCCAAAGGCTCCACCATCTAATACTATCACTGTGAAGATTAGGTTTCAACGTAAGAATTTTGGGAAGACACATTCAGAAAATAGCAACAGGTGTACAAATATCTCATTGCAACCCTGCTTTCAATTCTTTTGGGTATATATCTAGAAGTGGAATTGCTGGATCATATGATAATTATATTTTTAACTTTTTGAGGAATTGTCAAACTCCTTCCCACAGCAGCGGCACCATTTCACATTCCCAGCATCATGCACAAGGGGTCTCATTTCTCCACATCCTTGTCGACACTTGTTATTTTCTGCTTTTTGGATTGTAGCCATCCCAATGGGTATGGTGCTCTTTCCTTTTGGTTGTTCCTTATCAATTTTTTTGGGGGGGGTAGTTCCTTTTCCTCTGACTTCTTACATGTTGGTGTTCCCTAAGGTCCTCAGCCCTATTCTCTTTTATGCCCACCCCAGGGGAAACTTTCTCTAATACTAAGACTTAACTACACCTACAGTTTTATTACTGCCGAGGCCTGTCTAGGCCTCTATGTGAGCTCCACAGTTCTATATCCGTTTACACATTGGGCAACTTTAAATACAGCCCCCATCAGCCAGTACAAACCAAACTAACTTTCCCTACACTCTGGTCTTTCTTTCATATTCCTTGAGTCAGGAAAGGTCTCATGATCTGGGCAGCCAACTAAGCCGTTAACATAGGAGTTCTCTTACTTTCCCCTTCTCCCGTCCTTCTGCCCTGTCATCTTGTATCCATAACCTTCTGTCTTTTCTCGTTGCTGCTGCCTAAACCTACTCCATATATACCTTCTTCTCTCTTGCCTAGACTATTGAAATTATGTCCCAGTAGCTCTCTCAGCCTGAAAGCTTTGATCCCTATAATACTCCATACTACTGCTTGCGTTATCCCAGTACTGTACAGATCTGGTGTTACTCCTCTGCTTGAAACCCCTGACTACGTATGGAAGAGTAAGGGACTAAGACTAGCCAGGACACTCCTAAAGAAGAGCAGGATGAGGACTTATTATAAAGATGGGGTTCGATATTGGTACAGGCATAGACAAGTTGGCCAATGGAGTAGCATAGAGAGCCCAGAAACAAACCTGCACAAACTGATACGTGACTCTAGTGGCCACAAAGCTGTGCTGCTCAGATCTGCTGCAAGGAGTGTGGTTAGCGGACAGCCTCTGAGTGCTGCCTCTTCATACCCACGGCAGCATTCATGCAGAGACCATGCCAGATCAATTGAGAAGGGGCAGGTGTTCAAGAAATAGGGTTAGAAAATAAAGGTTATCCATATGAAAAAAATACAAAATTGCATCCCTACCCTACACATACAATTTAACTCCAGATAGAGTCATGGCTCAAGCATCAAAAGCAAAGTTTTAAAAGTCTTAGTAGTTATTATGGGTATCTTCTAGAGTTTATAATTTAAACCTTGAGGTAGAGAAATATTCCTTAAACAGAGACACACACGCACATACACACAATGAATAAATCTGGCCATTTTTAAATTAAGAAGTTTCGTTCATCAACCCCCCTGCCCCCCCAAAACAGACAGACATGTTACAAACTATGAGAGGAAATTTGCATTGTACATAACTAACAGAAGATTAGCATCAAGAATTCCTACAAATTGGCCAGATGTGGTGGCTCATGCCTGTAATCCTAGCTCTCTGGGAGGCCAAGGTGGGAGGATCACTTGAGCTCAGGAGTTCAGGACCAGCCTGAGCAAGAGCGAGACCCCGTCTCTACTAAAAATAGAAAGAAAATTAGCTGCACAACTAAAAAATATATAGAAAAAATTAGCCAAGGATGGTGGTGCATGCCAGTAGTCCCAGCTCCTTGGGAGGCTGAGGCAATAGGATTGCTTGAGCTCAGGAGGTTGCTGTGAACTAGGCTGATGCCACGGCACTCTACTCAGGGCAACAGAGTGAGACTCTGTCTCAAAAAATAAAACCTAAAATAAATAAAAATGAAAATAGAAATATTAGCCGGGCATTGTGGCATGTGCCTGTAGTTCCAGCTACTTGGGAGGCTGAGGCAGGAGGATTGCTTGAGCCCAGGAGTTTGAGGTTGCTGTGAGGTAGGCTGACACCACGGCACTCTACTCAGGGGAACGGAGTGAGATTGTCTCAAAAAAAAAAAAGAATTATTACAAATCAATGAGAAAAGCACATATAACCTAATAGAAAACTAGGCAAAAAATATCAACAGACATTTTTCAGAGGAAACACATATGGACAATAAAATATGAGGAGATGTTCAATTTCACTGATTAGGTAAATGCGAATTAAGATCACATTGAGCTAACACTTTGATAAAGCCTGACAAAACCAAGCACTAAAGAGAATGCGCATCCGCTTATAGATCTTCCTAAATAATGCCCATGGGAGTACCAATCCATGTATCCACTTTGGGGAAAATAGTTTGACATTACCCACTGAAACTGAATATTCAACTATCTTGTGATGTGACAATTTTGTCTTTAGGTATAGACCCAAATACACCAAAGAAAAGCTCTTGCACATCTATAACTGAAGACAGGTACGAAAATGTTCATAGCAGCATTATTCACAATAGTAAAAACCTGGAAGCAACCCAAATGTCCATCAATGAGAAATCAGGCAAAGCGTGATATATTCACACACTGAAATATCATATAATAGTAGAAAGGAATGAACTATATACATAAAATATGGTTGAATCTTATTCATGTTTCGTGAAAAAAAGTCTCAAAAGATTACAAAGGGATAAATTGTCTTTGTGATAGACTTTATATTTTAGAGTAGTTTTAGGTTTACAGAACAGTTGTGCAGAAAGTAGAGTTTCTGTATACACGCTCCTCCACTACAAACAGTTTCCCCTATTATTACCATTTTACTTTAGTGGAGTACATTTGTTGCAATTGATGAATCAATATTGACACAATATTATTATTTACACTAAGATGCACTCTATGTTGCACGGTGCTATGGGTTTTGACAAATGCATAATGTCATGTCCCCACGCTTACAGTATCATACAGAATAGTTTCACTGCCCTAAAAGCTCTCTATCCTCCACCTATTCATCCCTCCTCCTCCCCTGGAATGCCTAGCACCACTGATTTTTTTATTGTCCATAGTGTTGCTTTTTCCAGAATGTTATAGTTAGAATGATAGAGTATATAGCCTTTTCAGACCAGATTCTTTCACTTAGTAATAGGCTTTTGAGATTATTCCATGTCTTATTGTGGCTTAATAGCTCATTTCTTTTTATCCATTGTATGGATGTTACCACTTTGTACTACAGTTTATCCATTCACTTAATCAAAGATATCTTGGTTGCTTGGTCTGAATCAATTGCCCCTTGAATTTGGCGCAATTATGAATAAAACTGCTGTAAAGATTTGTGTGTAGGTTTTTATGTAAACATAGGTTTCGACTCATTTGGTTAGATACCTAGGAGTTATGTCTAGCTTTGCAAGAAACTGCCAAACTGTCTTCCAGAGTGGCTGTACCATTTTGCACTCCCACCAGCAATGAATGAGAGTTCCTGTTGTTTTACATCCTCATCAGCATATGGTGTTGCCAGTATTCTGGATTTCAGCCATTCTAATAGGTGTGTAGAGGGCATATTCTTTTTATTAAGTTAAAAAATTCAAATGCACATGTGTATAAGGCACACACTGTTTAGGGCTATATATATATGTGTATATGTGTGTGTGTGTGTGTGTGTGTGTGTGTAATAAAACTTTGTAAAAGAAAAGCAAGAAATAGTGAAGACAGGATTCAAGATGATGGTTACCCCAGATGAGAGGAGGCAGGAAGATGAGTTAATGTGTGTAGGAGGCATACCATATATGTAAACTGCTGTCACTATAACATTTTTAGAGTGGTGGGTTTATAGCTATTACTACAATATTAAAAGTAACTAAATTAATAAAGGTGGGTGAAGTAAACTAGATAATGACCCACTAAAGATGTCTATGTCCTAATCCTCAGAACTTGTGAATATTATGTTATGGTAAAGGAACTTCACAGATGTGATTAAGAATTCTGAGGCCGGGTGTGGTGGCTCACGAGACAAGGCAGAAGCATCACTTGAGCTCAGGAGTTTGAGACCAGCCTGAGCAAGTGCTAGACCTCATCTCTACTAAACATAGAAAAATTAGTTGGGTGTCGTGGTGTGCCCCATAGTCTCAGGTACTTGGGAGGCTGAGGCAGGAGGATCACGTGAGCCCAGTAGTTTGAGGTTGCAGTGAGTTACGATGATGCCACTGTACTCCATCAAGGACAACAGCATGAAACTTTGTCTCAAAAAAAAAAAGGTAAGATAATAAATTCATGTTGTTTTAAGCCTCTAACTTTGAAGTAATTTGTTACAGCAGCAACAGTAAACTAATACAGTGGTCCAGGTATGGATCAATGAATTGGATTATGATTAAATCTAGTCGTACACCTAGGTCCAATTAAAAAAACAGATAAAACCTCATTGAAGGCCAGGTGTGGAAGCTCACACCCCTAATCCTAGCACTCTGGCAGGCGGAGGTGGGCGGATCACTCAAGGTCAGGAGTTCGAAACCAGCCTGAGCAAGAGCCAGACCCCCATCTCTACTAAAAACAGAAAGAAATTAATTGGCCAACTAAAAATATATAGAAAAAATTAGCAGGGCATGTCCCAGCTACTCGGGAGGCTGAGGCAGGAGGAATGCTTGAGCCCAGGAGTTTGAGGTTGCTGTGAACTAGGCTGATGCCACGGCACTCACTCTAGCCCAGAGAGAGACTCTGTCTCAAAAAAAAAAAAAAAACCTCATTGAATGGTTCCTCACTGTCTAGAAGATAAAGCTGAAACCCTTCAGAATGATTTAGACCCTTGACAACATAGTTTTACAAGGCCCAGGCCCACCTCTCTAGCTTTAGCTCTCAAGACGCCTATTCCATGCTGTACCCCCTTCGCCCCATACCTTTAAGCCATAGGTCCTGTCTTCTGAATCCTTTTGCTATTCCCACTGATTCTTAAGTGGCTCAACTCCTTGGCAGTCTCCATGGTATTCCAGGTTGAAATCTCCTCCGCGACAAATTGACATTAAACCTCCTGCTGCGTGGTTGACTGGGCCTACAAGATTGGATTCAGTAGTACCTGCTGCACAGCCACTTGCAGGGTAGGTCCCCAGCACGTTTGCAGAACCATCTCATAAGACATTGTTAACTGGGGCTGTTAAGCTCTGGCAATAGGCTGGAAGATCTTTCTTCCTCCCCACCCTTCACCAAGCTACAAGAGTAGATACGAATTCAATAATGTTTCTTCTCAAGGTGCTTGGGGTGGGGGGAAGCACACCAGGAACTCTTTGGTGGGGGGAGTTTAACACATTATGCAGGGCTGCGGAGCTAGTTTTGCTTTCCACAGCTTCAGGCAAAACTGCATTCCCCATCCACACGACTGATGTACGTGCAAACTTAAATCTCTGCTTGTTCCTGCCCAGCGATTTAATTCTAAGAATTAAATAAGGGGGCAAGAGGAGGGAAAGTCTTTTTTTTTTTTGGAAACAGGGTCTCGCGCTGTCCCCCAGGCCAGAGTGCAGTGTCATTATAGCTCAAACTCCTAGTGATCCTCTCACTCCAGCCTCCGGAGTAGCTGAGACTACAAGCCCGCGCCACCACGCCCCGCTAATTAAAAAGTTCTTTTTGTAAAGCCGAGTAAGGCTTTGTTGCTCAGGCTGGTCTCTAACTCCTGGGCTCCAGCGATCCTCCCAACGCGCTGGGATTACAGGCGTGAGCCACGGCGCCCAGCCTGCAAGTCACTTTAATGGAGGACTGCAATTTTCAGCCCCTTATCCGACGAGATAATGCACAGGGAAACCTGAAACTTGTAAAGCAATTTACAAGCAGGGTAGCAAGGCTAGGAATACATTTGCGGGGAGAAAGCGCTCAGAAGATACAGCCGGCCCTTGGCCCGAAGTCCGCTCCAGCCCCTGCCGGTCCCCGCCCGGCCAGCCTCTCTCCCGCCCGTCGCGCGAGGCGGCGGTTGATGACCGCGGGCCGGCCGTTCCGATTAACACAGGAGGGCCGGAAAGGCCTACTAGCTCGGACACCACGCGGAGGCCGAACACTGCCTGAGCCGCAGTTGAAGAAACCGCTCTCAGGCTGGACGGAGGCGGAGCAGAAGCTCAGGCTGAGCCAACAGAAGAGCCTTAAAATGCGGGGAGCAGTCCCAGGACAGCCCCCAGCGCGAGGCACTCTGGGACTTGTAGTTTACTTCCCGATGGCACCTTCCCCACTTCGTCTCCCCGCCTTTCAACGTCGCCTTTATTCTTCCTTTCTCTCCCACACGCTGACTTCCCGGTCGCCGCACGTCCTCACGTACGCCTACACTACCCAGAAGTCTCTTCTTCGCGTCCCAGCGCGGGCGTGCGCCGGCCGTCTCCTTTGGACTACAGTTCCCAGAAGTCCTCTGGAGAAGTGCTTCCCTTTCTCACTTCGAGGACCACAATTCCCAGAGACTTCGGCTTCTCGGCGTTTCTCGTTTTACCCGATCTCTTCTGGAGCTGGCTGGGCTTTGGCCGGCCACCAGGCCCACGGCGACGACGTGGCCCGTCGTGACCAGGCACAGGGTTTCCTCAGCGGCCCGTTTTTGTCTCCCTTCAGTTATCCCCCTCGGAGGCCGTCGCGGCCGGCCTGAGCGGTGACCTGGCGGGCCGCGCCTGCGCTCTGCCCCGTTTCCTGCCTGGCTGGTGGCGGCGGCCATTTTGTTCATCCTCCTCCTCCTCCTGCTCCTCCTGGTTGGAGCGCAGTGTCCGGAGCGGGCTGGGGGGAGAGAGCCCGAGAGCAGGGTTCGGTACCTTTTCCTCTGTCCCCAGCCGGTGCCCGGAGCCCCCCTCCCCTTCCTCCCCACCCCCTCCCCTCCCCAGCCCTGCCCTCCCTCTTGTCCCGGGATCGCTCCGTCGCACCCACCATGATGGAAGACGACGGGCAGCCCCGGACTCTGTGAGTACCTGAGACTGGGGGTGCCAAGCGCCGAGAGGCCCGGGCACCGTGGGACGCTAAGGGAGGGAGCAGGAGAGAGTGGGCCAAACCCGGGACTCTAGGCGGCTCCCTGGCGAGGGTGGCGTGGACGCTAAGTGCATTCCTCATCTGTCCCCTTTTCCTTGGGAAGGAAGCCCTCCCTTCCCCCAAACAGTCACTTCCTGGGGTCTGGGGCTTGTCTCGACCTTTTTCTCTCTAGCTTTCTTTGCACACCTTCCCTAGACCAGGTTTCTGCACGGCTGAGGCTGTCAGGCCCAGGAGAGCTCCCGCTCCCCCTCTGCTTTTGGGGGGGCCTGGGCTGGGCCCGGAGCTGCCGGTCCCTACGGGGCAGGGCCTGGTGGGGGTGGGACCGGGGGTGGGACTGCGGCTGCATCCCCTGCGGGCCCGAGGAATTAGCACTGACACCCTCCACGTCCACAGCTCGGGTTGCTCCCAGCTCTTCACCCAAGCTAAGCTCTCCAAGGAAGCCGGGCACTCTTCCACTCAAGCCCCTTTTCTCTTTCTGCCCCACGTGCCCCCGCCCACGCTGTCAGGAAAACCCGCCTAGCGCCCGCTACTTTTGAAGTGCAAAAGAGATGCCTCTTGCCGCCCGAGCATCTTTCCCCTCTTGGATAACGAAGTTTACTTTGAGCGCTCCCTACACTAAATTGACAACCAGTTGTTAAACTCCTTTTGCTCTCTTGGTGTTGCCTCTTCCCAATCTGTTTGTGCGTCGAAACCTTCAGAGTTGGCTGAAATGATGTTTTCATCCGCTATTCGATGTGTGTCCTTTGGGCGCTTTTTCTCCTTGTGTTGCTGTTGCTTTTTACCTGAAACCCAATCTAATGAATGAATTTCATCTTCCAACCATTTAATTCGAGTTTCCATCCTTTCCCAGTGAAGAGTGATGACTCAGCATTTGTGTTCCTTTCCGGATAGTGTGGCACTCCTTTCTTTCTCCTGCATTTTTTTTTGAAGTCTGAGTAATTTCTAATTAAATGTTTAAATTGGGCACCTTCAGTTTTCCCAGCCTCTCGAGGCTCAGCACTCCTACCTTAAGCACGAGGAGTCAGATCGTTGCTTTGTTTCTCTTGCCTCTACTGGTATTGATATGATCATAGTTCACTTGGCTCTGCTATCTGATGGGGAAATTACTTTTTAGGGGAGTAAACGAAGGTGGATGGGCACTCAGGCAGTTTGAGTAGCTTCTCATCTCTTAACTCCTGCCAAAGAAAGTATGCTCAGTAAAGAAGATAGATGTTCAATATTGATACACATTTTTTTGTAGCCTTGAACTCTTTTTATTCCTGTTTCTCTAATGTTCTTACTGAAGTATTTGCTATCTTGTTTTGAGAATTTAAGGGCACTTTAAGCACATCAAATGCTTCAATGAAAAGCTTGTTTAATAGAGCTTTTATATTTATGTTTTATGTTGTCTTCCATTTCTGCCTTCTCTTCCAAGAAAGGAGAGAATTGGGACACACGTGAAATTTGTCCTTAAACATCTGTTGAAGCTGAGGCTTGGTGTTTAGTTAGCAATGTGTACTTTGATGGAAGCATCTGGGAAAGCTAGATTCAATGCCTAGCTAGCATGTATTTAACAAAGATAAAAGTTACATTGTATCTAAAAATCTGAAATGTCATCATTGCATCATAATAGCTACTGAATAATTGATAAATTCTCATGGCACATGTCTCATTAACTGTATCTATCTGTTCTTTATAAAGAGGAATTTCTGGTTTTGTCGTGCAAAATAATATGCTTTTCCAAAATTCTTTGTCTATCTTTGCATCTGCCTTGTCTTCATCTCTATCAGATCTCCAGTAGACTAATAAGCTAACTTCTTTATTACTTATTCCCTACCTCTGTCTTCTCCAATCTCCTGTTCTATTCTTTGAAACACTTGTTTTCTATGTTTACAGTTATCTAAAAATGTGACAGGTAAACAAGTGAGTAAATAAACATCTTAAGCTCTGTTGTTTCTGTATGTCAGTACATGTTTACTATTGTCTTCCTTTTTCCTTCTCCCACTCTTCTCCATGGGAAAGGTTTTCTTAAGACAAGGACTGCTACATCTTCCTAGGTCTTACCCCTGCAGCACTTAGTTCACTGCCTGGAACATAAGAGGTACTCGAATATTTTTACAATGATTATACTTCTTTTGTTAAATTAATATTAAGACCTTTTTTTAAAATCCTGATTGAATTATGATTATAGGCAGACATTACTGTCAAACGTGTTGCAGTCTGTTGATTTTTATATATTTTTTTAAACCTTCAAATGAAAAATCTTGAGATAAGAGCAAATGTTTCACAATTGGGATTTTTATCATAGAGTTTAATAAAAAATAATGCATAGTAGTTTTTTTTAAGTATACCTTTTATATATTTCTCCTCAAAGGGTTCTTTTAGTTACAAGTAACATGATGAAAACTTTGAACATAATTTTAGAGGTTGATACCCAGTAGAGTTTTGTTTTGTTTATGGAGATCCTATATTTCACATTGTGACCTATGGATTAGGTTTTCAAGTGGCTAGTATGTTTTAAAAGAATGTACTCTTAACAAAGCTTATCTTAAATTGTTTCCTTAAAATGCCTGTGTGTTACTAGTGAGGTTTTTTTCCTGCAGACACACACAAGCTAAGACATATGGTTCTATCTTCAGAAAACAATATGGTGTTTATAGCCTAGGTAGGTCTTTAAATATTCATTACCTACAGTATTACTAATTTATTTGATGGTATTTAAAGTGGTATAGAATTGCTTTGATGTTGAGCCTAAATTTTTATTTGTCATATAGCTGCTTTAAAGATCTGTTTTCTGATGTTCTTCATTCTCATTTGACATTTATTTTGGGGTATTATGTATTGAGTAACTTGTGATCTAAAAAAACAAACAAACAAGATCATGCTGTGTAATACTGATGTTAGAACTGGACTGCCTGACACCTGCCTTGTGGGACACACACTTCAGGCTTGTGTTGCGTATAGCTTCAGGCTTGTGTTGTGCAGTGATTTGATCCATGGTATATCTGAATCTATAATACAACACTAAATTGTAATAGTGTTCTTTAGCTGCATACCAGGTTAAAAAAATAAAGAACAAAGAAAGAAAAAATTGTAGTGTTCTATAGTAGTTTATTTTCTTCATCTATCTGGGAGAACAAAACCAGTAGGAATTGGGATAATACCATGTTACGCAATGCCTTCCTTTAAGGCTGTTCTTTCTTCCTGATAGTCAAAAGGAGGAAATAAACCAATGATATAGAATAAAAGCTGAACATCTAGCAAAGCAGAAAAAAAATACCATCAAATCTTTTAAAATTGACTAGCTATACCATGGATTTGGCTATATTGTGGCTATAATCAAGCCCCTTGTTCAACTTAATCATGTTTTTTGTTTCTTAAAGTGTGTGTATGTGTGTGTGAGTGAGAGAGAGAGAGAGAGAAAGAATATATCTCCTATATATTAATTTATAGTTGGTCAACTCAGTTGTACCTCCTCCTGTACCTTTCCTCCACCCTGTTTCCTAAAATGAAGTACTGTACTGACAAATCAAACCATTAATTAGAGGTCTATTGAAGGATATTGTTGCAAAATCTCCTCTTGTATAGGAACTTGTCAAAAACAAAAGCAAGAATGTTACTTTTATGGAAATTTAGCCATAGTATTTTGTGTAATAGAGCTGGTAATTTCAGCCTTGATAGGGCTACTCTTTTCAGAGTGAGTGCACAATCGGTGTTGAAAAAGTATCATTAGTCTTCTGAAAGACATGTTCTTAACTTAAAATTCTGCCCAGTTGGACATAGGAAGTAGTTTGGTAATGTGAACTTTTGCCTCCTGTGAAACTGCTAAGTTTCTAGTCTCAAATTGGATTTTTAACCCTGATGTTAGGGATAAAGGTGTGATTTTCAGTTTTTAATGCATTAGTTCCTACAGTTCCTGTTCTTAGAAGACAAAATAAACTCTAAGGTATGCCTTTTCTTTTTTTTATTTTTTCCTTGACTTAAAAATGGTTTTGGAATTTCCTAAGTGTTCACTCTCTGACTTGACTTCTCAGTCTAAGAATTCTAGTCATTTGTCTTTTTTTCTGTTTTTTGGTATATGTCCTTTAGGTAGAAATTATATATTTAAAAACTTGGAACTTCAGAATAGGTTGACTGCCTCATAACCAGAGCAGAGAGTTAAGTGTAGAAACTATAATTTTGGGGAAAAAAATCAAAGATACTGATTTTTACATCAATATACTACCAAGAGATGATCATCTTACTAGGCCCGGCATTGACCTTTGTCTTAAATATTTTTGTATTTAATTTTGGGACAGATTATTTTATGATAATGTAAAGGTACTTAAACACTATACTACAGTATTTTAAAAGCTATGAAAATGTGTCTGTATTATGTATTGTGATACATGAAGGCAAATGTAAATACACGAGTTATAGAACTGAGAGTAAAGGAAAAGCAATCTGAAATTTGGATGTTAGAAATGAGCTAACCAGTCCTTTAGGCGAGATGAGCATAATGTGTAGATGACCAAGATCACTTGTCCATTTTCCTTATAAATAGGTCTACCCTGTACAAAAAGAAATTATTCCATAGATAACAGGCGCATTTCTATGAGTTAAGAAGGGACCAACAGTTGTCTATGGCTAGCTCATAATAACTATAACCTTTCACTACTGCTAGAAAAAGTGTGTCATTGCACTGGCCTACTGACAGGTCAGTTCTTTAATTATGAGGAATAGATGGCATAGTGGCTGGCGAGAATTCTACCACTGAACCACCAGTGCTGCCAGCATAGTGGATTTAAACTAGTTTGTCCCTTCTTTATGCTTCTATTTAATATTAGGCATGTGTTTTAATTTTAGAGCATGTACACTGAGTTTATTAGTACTCATTGAATTGAAATTCTTAAGTGGAAAATTGCTACTCATTCTTAATTGAATCTTTTTGGTTTTTTTACTTAAAGTTGGCTTTCTGAAGAAGTTTTTTCCTTTCAGAGTATTCCATCTTATATATTTAAAATGGCAACTGTGTTGCAAGGCTTATTTTGGTCTTAGTACTCAGTTGCCAGATGTTATATATTATAGTTAGCAAAATAAAACATATCCTTTTACTTTCCAGAAGAAACTGTGTTAACTTTTACAAATATTGTTTGGTTTATGAGGTTGTTCATAACAGATGCAAATTTGAGGAATTATACCCCGAGTACCAGAAAGACTTAAAATTTGGCAATTTATTGAGATAAATTAAGATAAATTCATAATACAGGATATAAACCAAGGTGGTCATGTCTAGGTGGTGAAGTAGTGTTTTTTATTTTCTTTTCTTTTTTTAACTTAACTGTATTTAAAATCTTCATATACATTTAATTTATAATTAAAGAAAAAACCCAAATCTTTAAATACTCATAGTCAAAAGTATATCTGGATTTGTATTAATTTTTCTCCAGATTTCTAAAGAAATCTCTATATTTATTTGTTAAATATATAAAGATGTATTTTGTTGATTCTGATGCATTTTTAGACTGGAAATTTTATTATTTTACTCAGCTCTCCTAAAACAAAACAACGAAGACATCGTTGCTAACAATCTTACTAGCCAAAAACAAAACAACATAAACCCAGTACCTTCTGTGTGTTTTGTTGTAACTTTAATTCTGTTCTTTGTTCATATAATTGCTTTGGTTGGGAGTCTGAAGATAAACTCACTTTATGTCTAATACCCTATTATGATCAGGTGTTGTAATGAATCAGCATTTGTGTGTTTGTGTGTGTGTGTGTGTTATAAATTATTTAGATTTAGAAAATATAGTTACTGAGACTAGTTTAAATTTTTAACAGTTACAATAAGATGAGAAAATATCTAGGGTACAGAATAATATACCATTGGGGTATCCCAAGGTCACATTGATTTGTTCTTTATAATGTCTTTTGAAGTGGTATTTTAGTGGCCTGAGAACAATGGTTGCTTTCTTGATTGAGTTAATCTTATTGTCACAGGATCAGGCTTAATTGGAAAAATTTTATTAAAGACAGGAAGTTAAAATGAAATAAAAGGTGATGAATTAATTGATAATGCATTGGAGCTACAGCTGAAAGAAAATTGTTGATAATGTGGTTTTTTTTCTTCTTGTACAGATACGTAGGTAACCTCTCCAGAGATGTGACAGAAGTCCTTATACTTCAGTTATTCAGTCAGATTGGACCCTGTAAAAGCTGTAAAATGATCACAGAGGTAAGATCTTCCCAGTTACATGTGCTGTCAGTTAGCATGGTGTTTAACATTTCAAGATACCTGGGTAGATTTGCAGCATTTTAAAAACTCATTTTAAGCCTCAAGTTATTCTGGTGGAGAGATTTGTGTTTGTTGTGTTGACTTATTACTTTGATTTGGCAGACAAACTAGGCTTAGAACGGAGTTTTATTTGAGAGGGCAAAGTTTCTGTGCTGTTAATCTCAAATGGTCATTCTTCATAATGTAATTATCTTCACGTGATTTTGCTTTTTAAAAAGTTGTTAGAGCTTATTTTAGAGTGGTGAAAAACTTGATTGTATTTCATACAATTTCAGTAAGAATGTTAACAATTTAGAGTGCACATTTAAAGTTTAGGAATTGATGTATGAAAAACAACATTAGGTTATTGTTGTCATAGTGCAGCAGCATGCATCTTGTGTGTCTATAGTAGATACTAAGGACTGAGCAACTTTATGTAGATAGGCATTTAAATTGTTAGAGTAATAATTTTGTTGTCTACTTTTCAAAGAAAACTTACTTTTTATACTTTTCCTGGGTAAGACTTTGTGTGTAGCAGTGCCCAATGACTCATATTTTGGTGGTTCTTTTTTTCCTTGTCTTTTTGTTTATTTATTCATCACTATTTTTTTTTTTTTTGTACTATTTACCATGTACCAGATAACTACGGTAAGTGCTAGGGTTATAGTGGTGAATAGGGTAGTTCTTAACCCCATAGAATTTTAGTCTGGTAGAGAGACAAAGAAGTTAACAGGCACTTAGGATATAGGATAAATGCTTTGAAAGCAGAAAGCTTAGAGTGCTGTAGGAGCACTCGTGTATCTAGTGCAGTCTTAGGTCAGGGGAGGTGGCTTGGAGGACTCAGAGCCAAGACTAAAACCTAAAAGGATAGTAATAGAAACTGACTAGAAAGAAATTTGGGAAAGAAAGAATTCCATATAGAAGAACATTGATCCAGGCTGGTAGAACAGAAGTGCTTGTGAGAGAAAGAGAAGGGAAATATAGAAGCTGTGGCATGGATGGAGATTAAAATGAGGTTAGTCATAAGAGATGACAGGAGGATGAGGCAGGACTGTTTGAAAAGGACTAGAAGCTATGCTAAGGAGTTTGTTTTATCCTGAGGTGGGAATTGTTAAAAACCTGGCCTTTGATCATCTTTCCTAAGTAATGACAATCATCATTCTGTTCTAGTATATCATATTTTTCCTTCTTTCCTTCCTGTCTTTGATTATTTATTTATTCATTCTTTCATTAATGAAAAAGTTCCTTTGCCCTAGGCACTGTTCAGGTACTAGGGATATGATGAATGGAGAGCCAGACAAATGAAGTCCCCAAGCAAATAGGGATAAGAGGCATGAAGAGGATAAAACAGAGTTCTGTGATAACGGGAGGGTTGGTGCTATATAGGCTAGGTGGTGAGGGAACGTGTCATCTCTTTGAGCTGAGACAGGAGTAATAAGATGGTACCATTTATGTTAAGAGCTGGAGGCAGAGGAAACATCAAGTGCCAAGGCCTTGAGTTCGTAATGAGCTTGTGTTTGAGGAACCAAAGATCAGGATGGCTAGAGCCTGCTTGAGTGATGAAGGAGAGTGGTGGGAAATGAGTCGGCAGGATTCAGAATCACACAGGGCAGTGTGGGCCAGGACAAAGTTTAGGTTTTACTCTGGTTGCAGTGGCAGACCAGTGGAGGAACTTAAGCAGGGGCCTGAGGTGCCCTGATTTGCATTTTTAAGATCACTGCTTTGTAGATAGTGTATTGTGTGGAAAATGGATTGTAGGGGGCAAGAAATGGAAAGAGAAACCAGCTGGGTTTATTTCACTAGGTAAGAAATGATGAGGGCTTTTTCTTTAGAGTAGTAGCTGAACAAGTAGAGGTAGATAGATTTGGGATTATATTTTGGAGATAGAATTGATGGGAATGGATTGTCAGTGGGACATAAGGAAAAGGAAGAAATAGGAAGTCTCCTAAGCATCTTGTTAATGTAATTGTGTCCGGTGGTGATGCCATTTACTAAAATGGGATAACAGGAGGCACAAGATGGGTGGGGTAGTGGTAGGAAGGAGGAGTTCTGTTTTTTGGCAATGTTAAATTTAAGGTATACATTAGACGTCTAAATGGATGTAATATGTAGGCATTTGGATAAACTAGTTTGGGACTCTGGAGAGACCAGTGCTGAAGCTTGCATAGTGTTTGAAGCCATGGAACTGGATGAGGTCTGCTAGACAGAGTGATGGGAGAAGAATGGAGGGACTGAGGCTGAGCCCTGGAGCAGATTAACATTTAGAGTTAGATTTAGAGTTAGCATCTAGGAGGAAAGATCCTTCAGTGAAGAAACAGAAAACCAAGAAAGTGTAGTAGGATCAAAAGAAGAAAATGTTTAAAGGAGGAGGGTAGTGGTCAACTGGTTTGAATTCTGCTTGTAAGTCAAGATAAGGACAGAAAAGGGATCACAGACATGGCAGAGGTCATTGGTGAGCTTGACATGAAGTTTCAGTGGCATGGTTGGCTTAGAAACCAACAGGAATGGGTTCAAGAGAATGGGATGTGAGAAAGTGGAAAGAGTCACTAGAAAGTTTCTGAGAAACATTTGTCAAAGATTTATTTTAACAGTATTTTTTAAGAAACTGTGTGTATATAGCCATTTGAGAGGTAGAGGTACTTGAAATGAATTTTCGTAATTTATCCATATTCTAGAAGTCCTAGATTTGAACTTATAAAATCTCATGTTTCTCCATCTTGACATTTGTCATTCAACAAAAATTGGTGACAACACTGAGGTAATGACATAATTGATTTTTAAAGTGTCACTTGGTGGTGCTATAAATAGATCTCCAAAGGCATGAATGCTAGTACAGAATATCTAGCATCTAGGCATTTATTTTTCTTTCATAAATTTCATTTCAGTATATGAAAAATCATTTTTTCCCCTGATTTTTTTTTAGATGTTTATAATAGATTCTAGCTTTTCTTATATAATAAATGTATAATATTCTAAGGCAAACTTCAAAAATATTTTAATACCTCTGACAGTGAGGTGTGACTTAAAAATCAGTGGGGTCTTGAGTTAGAGGAAATGTAGTGTGATGTGAATATATAAATACATGTGATGTGGAAATTTATGTGTGTGTGTGTGTGTGTGTGTATATATATATATATGCACACACAAACACATGTGCATGCATTTATACATACAATGAATGGAATCTGGCCTACCGTTAGATAAATTTGAAATCAGTATGCCTGAGTAGACTAGTTTCCTAAAGCATGTATGATTATCTTAGATTTACCATTAGACCCCAGTATGTTTTGCTATAATTAGCAGTGTTTTCCTTAGAGGGCAAAAGGGGTAGGAGTAAATGGGAAAATTGACGAGTACAATTTTAGCTTCTTTCTTACTTGTAAGTCCTTTCTTCAGTGAATGTTTCCGGTAAATGTTAACTCTTTCACAAGAGGAATTTAAGTGGTATATTTTTATTTGGAATCTTTCCCCTCATTTCCTTTTCCTACCTATTAAGAATAGAATTTCATGGCTATAGCAATAGGATTTTGTATGCAAGCCCATAGTTTTTTTGTCAATATTAATGATCCCACATTTTTCCCTTGAGGAAATGCCTTCTGATTGCTTCGCCACTATTGTTTAGACATCTTATTTTGGACTTTTCTTCTAAAACTTTCCTGGAACGGAAAACAACGGTTGTTGAAAAGATCTTTATTCTATCTGATATTTTTATCCCTTGGAAGTCTGACTAGAATTCCACATTTTAAATATTATTCTTATAGGGCATTTTACATTGAACAGTGGTGAGTGTTTCTAACCTTACATAAAAAGTACATTTGTACAGTTGTGCAGCTATTCAGTATAGGTTATAATTTTATGAAAATTCATTTCCAGTTTGGTTGTTAGGTGGGAATGTTGCTAGAGCTCAAATAGCATACTTTCTCACCATCTTTATAATTATGTTTTTGCCAACTATTATCCAGCATAGTGTTGTAAAGTACATTTAATAAAAATTTTTTATGTTGGGTTTTATTATGTAAAATTGTAGCTTTGTCCTAGAATATTTTATTCAAACTCATTTTCTTTCTTTTTTTGAGACAGAGTCTCACTCTGTTGCCCCCAGCTATAGTGCTGTGGCGTCAGCCTAGCTCACAGCTCAAACTCCTAGGCTTAAGCCATCCTCCTGCCTCAGCCTCCCAAGTAGCTGGGACTACAGGCATGTGCCACCATGCCTGGCTAATTTTTTCTATTTTTGGTAGACACAGGTTCTTGCTCTTGCTCAGGCTGGTCTCGAACTCCTGAGCTCAAATGATCCACCCGCCCCACCTTGGCCTCCCAGAGTGCTAGGATTACAGGTGTGAGCCACGGCACCTGGCCTAAACCCATTTTCAAAAATTCTTTTCTTGATCAGTAGTGTATTTCTCTGGTCTTTGAAAGACCAAATTCAAAGTATACAGAATCTTTAATACATTATACTATTTTGGAAGATAAGGAATTCATTTCAGTAGCCGGTTACAAATCTTAAATTTTCCTGTTTTTAATCTTATTTTTTTCTTATGTAGAAAAGATATATAATCCAGTCTTTGTAACAGTACAAAAATACCATCATTTGTAGTACTGATTCTAGTTTTGACTCAGAGTAAAGTTTATAAAGTTGTTCATTTCTGAATTTTTAAAAGTTGGTTTATTCTGTATTTCTGTATCCTGGGATACAGTTTATGAAGGACTTTGATACATAGGTAGAATTTATTGTTTTCAAAATTATGTTGGAAGAGGAGCAGTGATGAGTGGTTCTCATCAAATCTGAGTTTACGGTTTTGTTTGGTCTAATATAAGCTTCTATTTTTTATTTAACATACTTCACCAGAATTCTGTGTTTTCATTTCTTTTTTTCTTTCTTTCTTTCTTTTTTTTTTTTTTCAGAGACAGGGTCTGGCTGTGTCACCCAGGCTGGAATGCAGTGGCACAATCATAGCTCACTGCAACCTCGAACTCCTGGGCTCAAGCAATCCTCTTGCCTCAGCCTTCTGAGTAGCTGGGAGTACAGGCGTGCACCACCACGCCCAGCTAATTTTTTTCATTTTTTAAAATAGAGAGAGGGTCTCACTGTGTTGCTTAGACTGATCTTGAACTCCTGGCCTCCAGCAATCTTCCCACCTTAGCCTCCCAAAGTGCTAGAATTACAGGTGTGAGCCACTGTGTCCGGCCTGTGGTTTCATTTAATATTGATGATCATGATTCTATACTGCTTTTATATTTCTGATTGAGTACAACAGAATTCTGAGGTGCAAAGTCAGGTTTAACTTTAAATCTTATTTTTAAAGTGTTAGGCTTTCATAAACTTATGCAATCTCACCTTGTACGTTCCTAGCTATCAGTAATGTTTTTTCCTGGATTTTCTTCTCAGCAACCCGATAGCAGAAGGGTCAACTCTTCTGTTGGATTTTCTGTTTTGCAGCATACAAGCAATGACCCATATTGCTTTGTGGAATTTTATGAACACAGAGATGCAGCTGCTGCATTAGCTGCTATGAATGGGAGAAAAATTTTGGGAAAGGTAAGATAATAGAATGATGGTACCTTATAAGTACTCATATTTGCATGTTAAATTAGTTTGTGTTCTTTCTTAGCAAGTTTTTAAACATATTCAGCTGCTGAGTGATGGTTTTACTTTATTCAGCCTAATGCTTTTTCAAAAATAATCCTGCTTTATAAATGATTTTATAAGTGGTAAGTGTTATAACTCGTGACATGCCTAATAATTTTATTAAATATAATCTTTATTTTTAGGAGGTCAAAGTAAACTGGGCAACAACACCAAGTAGCCAGAAAAAAGATACTTCCAGTAAGTACTCCTGCTGCATTTTACTGTGGAAGAGTTCTGAAATTATCCTGGCAGCATCACCAGCTTAAATAGGGTTTTTTTCCTCCTTTTGTGTTGCCTAAAAAAGGTTTAGTAGCTGACAACTTCAATATTTGATTACCAAATGCTTTGATTTCAGATCACTTCCATGTGTTTGTTGGGGATTTGAGTCCAGAAATTACAACAGAAGATATCAAATCAGCATTTGCCCCCTTTGGTAAAATATCGTAAGTATCATAATCAGTACTACACTTAATAGTGATAGGCAAAATTGTATATGATTAACTTGTAATGAATTAAGATTTTCTTTCTCCAGTTAGTGTGATTTTTTTCGGTTTTTGGTTTTTTTGTTGTTGTTTTTTTTAATTTGTTTTCTTTTTTGAGTAGTAGATGTTGTTGAAAATGTTAATGTCATCATTTCAATGTTTTAGGGTCTTGTTTTCATCTAATCCTGTGTATAATATGTTAAAAAAGATTTTAAGTGATTGTGTTTGTTATCTTTGAAGCAAATGTTTGAATGGTAAAACTTATAAAGTCTAGCTTTTTGTCAAATGTTTAAAACTTGGTGCTTAAGGATAATGGGTTAATCAAAAGTAAATGTATTTATACTGTTTATTAAAAGTAAATGTGATTTATACTGAGGAATTTGTGAATGTGGAAAAGTAGGTAAATCCTTGGATATATTGTGATTAAATTGGAAATGTTCATGTTTTATTGTGACAAATGTTTTGATATTTTAGCTATAAGTGAAAAGTAGTACTATTATCATATTAAAATGTTTCAATGTCTGAGTCATAAATGTGGAATTAATCAGTAGGTTTTTTTGTTAGTGGTATTTGATTCTGCTAGTTAAGGGGCAAATGTGGTTTGATTTTTAACAAAACTTAATGCTCAGATTTTACTGTTGTTAACTTGATCAAATATATATTGGATCTGAATATATATATATATATACTGAAAGTGTTTATAAGTTTTATAAGATGCTTATCACAATTTATCTTTATGATTAAAATCAGTTTATTTTGTATATTTCCTGTAGATTTAAATGAAACGTTTTAATACTGCTTTATAGGAGTATGTTTCAACTAAGAACAACAATATTTTCTCTATACAATTTGTTGTTCTATAGACTTAATTTATTTGAAAGATTTAATTCTTAATTTTCTGTTTTAATATTTGCTTTGCTTTTTAATCTAAATATGGTAAGTAATACTATTTTAAAAATCAGTATTATAAATAATACAGGTTACTGTTTTCAATCTTTATTTATACCTGAGACCTGCAGTTTTTCTAAAGTCCAAGTCACAATTAAAAGTAATAGCATTCTGGTTATTTTGCAGAATTGCTCATAAGAATGGACAGGATCTTGAAGGCTAACTGCAAGGAACTGTGCACACTGGAACTCAGTTGTAGATTTTTTTTCTCATTTCTATTTATTCTTATTATACATTATTTATATATACATATTTTAGTATTTACATTTTAACATTCTATATTCAGTGGAGTTCTATATTTCCAATCATTTTAACTTACTCACTAAAATTTCTGTGTAAATTTGTTGTTTTCGTACTGGTGTGCTTAGCATTGTTGTTAGTTTTTTATTCTCCTTTCTTAAATTTCTGAAAATGTCAATTTTTCAAAATTTACAGCTGCCCAAACTCCAAAATGATGGTAGAGAATTGACCAAGAAAAATAAAGAAATCTGTTAACAGGCCATGTATGCCTTTTTAATTCCTATTTTTTCCTCTTTTTCAATTTTTTAATATTTCATATATTTTGTATCACTAGGCAGAAGACATTTAACTATTTAGAGATTGCATGGTAAAGTAGTTAGTATTGTTACAGTAATTTATAGAATCAGTAAACCTTAGAGGACACTAGCAAATAGAATATTAGAAAAGGAAACTATTGTTCCTATTAATCTTCAAATTTGAGCATTTAATTTAGAAAGTACAGGCTATTTGATTAGGTTGCATGTTTATTACATGTTTTTGTCCTGCTTTTTTCTAACAGGTAAAGGAGCATTAGGGAGAGTTCAGGAATGGCTGTAGTTAATTAGGGCTAACTGGAATTTTATTTTAAAAATGCTCACAATACAGTGTGTGTGGTTCCTTTTAGTTTTTATTTTGAGGGTGACTCTTACTTCCCTCATTTAGCTGTGCTTCTTTTCGCAGGGATGCCCGGGTAGTTAAAGACATGGCAACTGGAAAATCCAAAGGCTATGGTTTTGTATCTTTTTATAACAAACTGGTACGTTCTTCCAATTCAATTTAAATTTTTTAATACTGAATTTAGTCATTAGTTAATATACTAAAGCTGAAACTTGAATGTGCTTGCATGTTAACTACAAACACAACTTTTATGTAATTTTGTGTATGTTTTAATAATAGGGTATAATTCTTTTTTCATAAACTTGGAAATAGCTGGGGAAAAGATAGAGTGATTATATGGAAGAATATTAAAATTGTATTTGTGCATTGGTGAAGGTAAAGGTGTATTGGAAGCAAAGCCCAACTCTAGGGCAAACGAGCTAATCTGAGAATTTGAAAGGTGGTAGGTAAATCATAATCAGTTTTATTAGTAACCATGAAAATCTCATTTTTAACTCTTCTTTTAAATTATTTAACTTTTATAGCTGAGATGTTAATGACTATAGCAAATTATGTAAATGAAAATGTAAGCAATTCATCTTGATTTTTACATGTATTCTTTAAGAGGTACCAAAATATCCAAGCATTTGCATTAACTGTAATGTTAAATAGTAAAGTGGGCTTTGATTTTAGAATAGTTTCAACAACTTAAAATTACCTACATTTTTAAAATAGGTAACTTAAATTACCTGCATTTTATTGAAGTGGTAGGATAAAAGGCCAGAATTGTAGTGTCTTTGCTTAGATTATTGCAAATTCACATTGGTTTGGGTAATCTAAAGTCATTTTTTATCAACAGTCATTTTACAGCATTCTAAATTATAATTCAGAAATTTTCTGTCTTAAAAGAAGTTTTAAATCTTTTGTCATAGTCATGATTCATTACTGATTTAGAGGAGTAGGCAATTTAGACCATAATATTAAAGTTTTTATATATTCTTCAGCAAAAGTTACAAATCAACCACAAAATTAAGATATTTGATAATGACTTTGTCTTGTGTGAGTTCTGTTTTTCTTTTTGTTCAAACGTGTATGTTTGAGAAACTAAAAAAATGTTTTTGTATAATCAGTAGGATTGTGAGTTTCTTTACATATGTGAATTATGATAATGTCCCTTGCACTGCAATGTTGGCATTTTGAAATCTATAAATAAAAATAGCTTTTATGAGTCACTCAAGTTCAAATCATTTTCTAGTTGGTAATAGTTCAAGTGTTGTTTAGGATCTACTGATGAGATTTATTGGATCCAGCAGTGCCGACATTTTATTTCATCTTGCCAGGTCTTACCACTATTTTCTTTGTGATTGTTCTTTCTTTCTCTTTTTTTCTCCATAGGATGCAGAAAATGCAATTGTACATATGGGAGGTCAGTGGTTGGGTGGTCGTCAAATCAGAACCAATTGGGCCACACGTAAACCTCCTGCACCTAAAAGTACACAAGAAAGTAAGATTTGTCTGCTGTATGTGTTAAAAGTATGGATTCTTCCCAAAATTATATACTAGTATAGTCTTAATTTCTTAATATTTAAATTAGTATTGCAAGACTTATTTTGTATTTCATTATGTAAAAATGGCTGTAGTATAAGTATTTTGAAGCTGTGAACCACTTGATTTTATAGATCAAATCTATTTCATATCATAGCATCAAGAAAAAAATTATGTTTTCTCCTCCCATTTAGGCATATCTTAGTTGAGGCATATCTTAATAGTACATAGTGATTCATAAAAGATAGTTTTATAATAACTATATAACAGTCAACATTTTTGTTTTCTTTCTGCATACAGATAACACTAAGCAGTTGAGATTTGAAGATGTAGTAAACCAGTCAAGTCCGAAAAATTGTACAGTGTACTGTGGAGGAATTGCTTCTGGGTTAACAGGTACTATGCTTGATTTTCTAATTGGCCTTCTCTGGGGCACTTCATCATACTATTTAGTATGAACTTTATGACATACACCAATCGTAAGTATTTTATTTGCATGTTTTTATTTTATAGATCAGCTTATGAGACAGACATTCTCACCATTTGGACAAATTATGGAAATAAGAGTATTTCCAGAGAAGGGCTATTCATTTGTCAGGTATTATCCTACCTATAATATCATTATTAATCTTACATTTGATTCGTTTCTTATTTGACTCCCAAGGTATCTGAGTTTGTTATTTTGGTACTTTGTAATATAGAATTTTACCTACATAATGTATTTCAGGGGAAATACCAACTTACAGGTATAAACTAATGAGTTTCTGTGTTATTTACTATGCTAAGTTCTTAAAAAATAAAAGACAAACCTTATAATTTTTTTCTCTTAGATTCTCAACTCATGAAAGTGCGGCCCATGCCATTGTTTCGGTGAATGGTACTACGATTGAAGGACATGTGGTTAAATGCTATTGGGGTAAAGAATCTCCTGATATGACTAAAAACTTCCAACAGGTAATTGGATTTTTCACAGCACTTTTTAAGGTTTCCATCTTACAAATCTACATAAAAGCTTTGGAAACTCTGTAAAATAAACAATAAAATAAAATAAAACATAGCTACTTTCAGTTGATTGTATTAATGCTGTTTCAATATTGATTATTTTGCGGTATTAACTGAATCTTAATACTTTCTTTTCACAGGTGTCACCACCCCAATAAACTTAGACAATGATAAATAACAGAGTCCTATTCACATAAGGGTGCTTACTTAGTTTTTCTCTTCCTTGTCTCCCACTCTTTCTTCAAATACGGTGTTTCTTACTTGTTCCCTGAAACGATAATTTGCTTTTTCCTAGGTCGACTATAGTCAGTGGGGCCAATGGAGCCAAGTGTATGGAAACCCACAACAGTATGGACAGTATATGGCAAATGGGTGGCAAGTACCGCCTTACGGAGTATATGGGCAACCATGGAATCAACAAGGATTTGGAGTAGAGTAAGTTGTTTGAGTTTTTTCAGTACAGAAGCAGATATGGTTCTGACAAAAGAAATAAAAGTGTGTTTTCCTAGGGAAGATTTATTTAAATTATACACGTTGACCTATTTGGCTTTTTTTTTTTTTTTTTTTGAGACAGAGTCTCATTCTGTTGCCGGGTTAGTGTGCTGTGGCGTCAGCCTCTAGCTCACAGTAACCTCAAAATCCTGGGCCCAGGCAATCCTGCCTCAGCCTCCCAAGTAGCTGGGGCTACAGGCACGCGCCACCATGCCCGGCTAATTTTTTCTATATATGTTTTTAGTTGGCCAATTAATTTCTTTGTGTTTTTAGTAGAGACAGGGTCTTGCTTTTGCTCAGGCTGATTTCAAACTCCTAACCTTGAGCAATCCTGCCATGGAGGCCTGCTTCGGCCTCCAAGAGTGCTAGGATTACAGGCGCGAGCCACCGCACCCAGCCTATTTGGCATTTTAAGCATTATAAAAATAATCTAATGAAATGTGATTTATAATGCTAAAAAATTACTTCTCATTACCTAGGTGAAAAGGGAGGTTGGGGTAACATTTGGTGCCTCCTACTATCCCTATAAGCAGTTGGTAGAATTATATTTCCATTACACTATTTTTTTTTTTTTTGCATGTAAAAGATCTTTGTCTATATATGTTCAGAAATTTGATGATTTTTATGCCTGTTTGGCATTTGTGGGAAATGTTAGAGATTTATGTGATACAAAATACCTGGCTTCCCCCTCACACCCTTTGTTGTTAGAGTGGGTTAGTCCCTTGTAATTTTTTTGCCCTGGGCCAACCCAGACGTCTGCTTTATTTTCACTGCTTTTCTTCTTTTGAGCCTCTTTCCAACATGATCTTGTGTTTTTAAAATGTCTTGTAAGTTAGAAGATAGACCATGTGTACAATATATGATGGGTAGATGATATATTGAGGCATTTATCATTGTTTTAAAAATCAATTTTCATACTCAGAGATGTTATTGTGCTAAGTTGTTATCTTAACAAATTTGAGACTAATAGTGGAATATGTATTCTATACTTGTATCATTTATTTGATCTATTTGTTGTAAGTTTGTTGGTTTCTAGTTGTCTATTCTGTGATTAGGCTTTGCTTAATTTTTGGATAACTGTGTAGATGATATTTTTTTTTCTTGTGTTTGCTGAAGATTTTTTTTTTTCCTTCCAAGTCAATCACCTTCTGCTGCTTGGATGGGTGGATTTGGTGCTCAGCCTCCCCAAGGACAAGCTCCTCCCCCTGTAATACCTCCTCCTAACCAAGCTGGATATGGTATGGCAAGTTACCAAACACAGTGAGCTGGGACTCTAAAAAAAATTGTAATTCATGATAGGCTTCAATTTCCTGTGACACTCTGAAGACATGAAAGTAGACGTCGGAAAATGAAAATATTTATTTTAAAAATTGAAATGTTTGGAACCTTTAGCACAGCTTTGCTTTGGTGAAGAACACATGTCTTCTAGTTCTGCCTTTTTAAGTTTTTGTTCATGATGGATATGAACATGATTTTTCTTTGTGTACAAAAACTAAAATAAAGTCAATAAAGACAATTCTGACTACAAATTTTGATATAATAGGAGAAATGGGTAATACATTTTGATTCTTATAGATACTATTCCATTTTTATCTTGCTGTTCAGTATTTTAACTCACTGTGTTTTTAAAAGAGCAAAAAAGGGAGGATCGTGAAAAACTGGGAATCACATATAAGTTCATCCTGAATCCTGATACTCCCCTCCCCTACCCTGAGGTGGACCACATTTGAAGTCAGCAGAAAAGAGTGTGATATTCAGAAGAAATGCATGATTTTGGAGTCGCTTTGGAGAAAATATTTACTTTATGCCTAAAGAAACTGAAGCCAGACTGAAATTTTGCACCCTAAATAAGGAACAGCATTGTCCGAGTTACTTGAGCCAATGTTGGTGGTCCACGTTAAGACATAATTTTTAAAACTTCCAAAAGTGTTGATTATTAAAATTGTAGTACATTACATTTCATTGGGGGGGGGGATATTCCAAGTATGGTGTTTGTATTAAAGTCAGACAGGCATACTTGTGCTTTTACATGAAGTTTAAATGATATACATTGTAAATATTGAATAACTACAGTGTTTAAAAAGCATGCTTCAACATAGAAGTAGCAGCAATGTAATTATTTGAAGTAACACTTAATACACTTCACTGCATTGAATGCAGTGGGTTGTTCAGAATGTTCAAGACTGACATTTCCAAGGTTGGCTACTATGTAAAATTAAAATTACACAAATTATGCAGAAAAAGCCTTAATTTTAATTTCATACAAATCTTTGATGCATTAGTACATTCTAAAATGTCATTGGAAATTAGGGGTTTTGTTTTTAGTTTTGGGGGTTTTTTGCTTTACTTGGTATGTAAATACCTTGATTAAAACCTTGTAAACCAATTTCAAGGTTACTATTAATATAAGTTGTATAGTACAAGTGTTTTTTAAAAATCTTGGGGTGTTTATAAAAATTAGATATATTTTGCCCAAGAATTTTTTAACAAGATTGCTAAAACATGTTATTTAGACAGTTCAGTGTACCAATTTATAATTGGATATTCAGTTTAAATAGTACACAGAGTTGTGACTTTTATTTTTAATTAATTTTTTTTCTTTGTGGGTAGTGTGCATGGGATGACAAGCATGAATAGAGGCTTAAGTTGTATGTGTGCAGTTTGTAAATGAATCAGTTGGGAAGATGCAGAAGATTGAAGTTTGCTTTTGAAGCATTTTTCAGGCTATGTGGATAGAAGCATTTTTCAGGCTATGTGGATAAAATCTGCCTCAGATTTCTATCAAACAGGAATGTGAAATAGATAAAATCCCATGTATTTGAATTGTAAGAACTAGGGGGTGCAAATGTTCTGGCAACGTATTCAAAATATTGTTAGCCTGAGCACCAAAATGAGAAAGTAGCCTTTCACAGTTAAGTAATAAGATGCAACTGGCACCCACAAATTAGTATTTTTTAAACCTTTGAAGTCTTAAAATTAGCTTTAAAATAATGATGGTTTTATAAATTGCTGACCACAATAATTTTGGTATTACTTTTCTTCTTTCTCCACTTGGAAATAATAGCCAAATGTTTTCAACATAAAAATTCAGAGTCTGAAGTTCTTCATCTTCAGGCCAAATTTTTTATGACACCTTAATTTTAACCGTTGGAGTCATCTATTACACTCTTCTATTATAAAGTATACCCTTATTTCTTTTGTTCATGATATCTTTGGGGGATATATTTTATAGGGAGAATATGCAAGCAGTTATATATTAATTATGCCCCCAAGTTAAAAATTTCATGAATATATGTGAAACTTGAACAACTGAAGACTTTTTTTTAATTGATAAAAGCTTATTAAATTCTCAGTTTGCCTTTTTTGGTCTGCCAGTAAATTAAGTAGCTTGCTGAGATAACTAGCAGCTAAATACAGCTGTAGTGTTTCCTGGTGTGTATTCTATGATTTAATGAAATTATACAGACTAGTTATATTGCCATAGTAAACATGTGACTGAAGTGTCCTTCGTCTTAATCTGAAAGAACAAGATTTCATTATGAGTTCAAGTAATGGAAGTTATTTCATATTAAATGGTTTTTAAAATATAAAGCTACTTATCCAAATACACCATTTAAAAAATCTGTCAAGCTAACATAGACTCAGAGGATTTTATAACAAAAATGAAGTGAGTGCTATCTTGATCCAATTTAAGCCTAAGAATCGTTCTCCCTTTTCCTTTCCATGTTCATTAAAAACAGCAGCAGAGATTCTTTGGCACACAAGGAAATGTTTCCTATTTCATAATTATTTTGAGATTTATTTTGGTGATGTGTTTCTGACTGCCATCTTTGCTCTATTAATCTCTCTACTAGTATTTCCCCCTCATGCCATTCCCACTTGATTTTTATGTCTGCCGGCAGTGATAGGCTAAAATGACTGGCCAACTTAAGCCAAAGCTGTAAACCACAGTTGAAGTAAGTCTTTCAATAAAGACTAGACTATATTATAAGTTGCTTTTTCTTATTGTCGTTTATTGCATTATTATTCCTTCCAGGCTGCCATGAAATAAGCAATTTGATTTTCTTTTATCAGTAAGGTGTATGGAGTACATGTATATTCGAGACTTATTCCTATGTTCTATGTAAATGTTATAAGTCCATTAGCTTTGTTGAATTATACATTTTTTTCGTTTTAAAAATTTTAGTAGATTTAGGGGGTACAGTTTGAATTCTGTTACATATATATATTGCATAGTGGTGAAGTCTTGGCTTTTAATGTACTCATCACCCAAATGGTGTACATTGTACCCCATAGGTAATTTTTCATCCCTTACCTCCTGCTTTGTTGAATTAAAATTTAATCTCTGGATATGGAGGAGTAGAAATTTGTATTCTAAAAATATGCTGTATTGAATGTTAATATAGTAAAATCTCATTAATTTGAAGTACCCAAATATGGAAACTATTATGTCTAGGTTGAGCTTTGGTCGTATCTATAAAGATTATGCTTGAGAAACAGAAAAAGAGTAGGAAAAGAACTTAATAAATGTCTGGACACTTCTAATCGGTATGTCCAAATTAAATTTTCCCTATTAAAGGTCAGCATTTGGGCTTCTTAATACATTATAAACACTGACTTTGCATTTTTAGTATGCAGTGGTAAGATACAAAAACTATTTCTTTTAGACTTTGACTATTCTATAAGCTTTTACTCTTTTTTTTTTTTTTTTTTTTTTGAGACAGAGTCTCACTTTATTGCCCAGTCTAGAGTGAGTGCCGTGGCATCAGCCTAGCTCACAGCAACCTCAAACTCTTGGGCTCAAGCAATCCTGCTGCCTCAGCCTCCCGAGTAGCTGGGACTACAGGCATGTGCCACCATGCCCGGCTGATTTTTTCTATATATATTAGTTGGCCAATTAATTTCTTTCTATTTATAGTAGAGATGGGGTCTCGCTCTTGCTCAGGCTGGTCTCGAACTCCTGAGTTCAAACGATCCGCCCACCTCGGCCTCCCAGAGAGCTAGGATTACAGGCTTGAGCCACCGCGCCGGCCAAGCTTTTACTCTTAAGTAATCTAAATGAGGGAGGTTTTGCTTAAATGTGTATTCTTCTGTTTAGTAGTAGTAAAATATTCTAATGATTATGATCAAATCAGTTACTATGAATTAGATTGCCATCTATTCTATTTTTAAACAAGGAAATTATGATTGTGACTGAAATTGTGTTGTTCCAAATTGCAGTTAGTATCATGTTTAAATGCTATATTAATATGAAAACTGGGCTACCATTTTCTACTTAAATTGACCTTATTTTGAAAGATAGTGCAGATAGGCTATAATTCATAAGGTACTTTGTGCAAATATCTGTTTTTAGGGGCAAGAATGGCATTTGGTTTTAGAATTGCCTAAATGTGAAAGAAGTTCAATTTATATCTAGGAAATAGGGTTGGGAGGAACTATATTTGTTATTTTTACCTTAAGGGGAAAAAAAAAGGTCCTAATAACAGTTGACCCTTTTATACAATTAGGCTTTTGTTTGGGGAAAGAGATTAATTTACATAATTTCTATGATGCTTTCGAAACAAAAATATCAATTAGACTAACAGTTGACAAAGAAGTGTATCCAATAAATGATTTCCTTAGTGTTTTAAACTCAGTTCCAAGTCATATCCTAAATTTTAACTTTTCTAGTTTGTTGAATTTTTAAAAATTCACTATTGTTTCTTTGAGATGTTCCTCTGGGAAAGTGATCCACATCTAATGTCTTGAAGTTGACTATGAAAGTTGGCAAACATGAATAAAACTGAAGTGCTTTTGGATAGCTGTTAGAGGACAGCCAGGGCAATTGTATGCTGAAAAGTAATCTCAGAATTGAGCTGTCCAGTTGATTTTGCAGTTGGGCTTAACTTGCCTGTGGACCTCCTCTTTTGACTATCCTTTCTTCATTCTTGAGAACTGACAAGGGTTTTGCAAAAAGTCTGTTATCATGTGGTGCTGTGGAATTGTGGCATTTTTAAGGTAAAATAGATTTTGCTATATATAGCCAATAGATACCATAACTTGCCTAACTGTGATTTTTTTTTTTTCCTACTTGTTCCTCTTTCTTCCTTGGGTTTGAGTATAGGAATGAAGAGAAGTCTGAAACCATCTGGAGAAAATGGGCATGAAATATGTGGCCATATGCAACTGTGCGTGTTGTGAGAATTGATACTGTATAAACTTCAGGTTTTCACATTCAGTTCATTTTAATGGTTAAGAGTTGTGAATTGAGTTGTTCCATATGTGGTTTATATGATGCCTTTTGCTTACAAAAATGAAGCTAATGCGTAAGTCTTAGCTAAGAAAAAAGCATCAAGACTACCCATTTAATCTTAGTTTGCTTCCTTTGACTAGACTTGAAAAACATTTGCAACTAATTTTCTTTGGCTATATTTTTAGCATACGGCACAGCTCACATCATGTTTAATGAGAATTCGGATTGGAAAAGGAGTGGTGCCTCGGGTAATGAAGGAGGGGAAAGCCCTGATTGAGGAGCGCATTGACGTGAGACTGGTCACTAGACAGTCCTGGGCAGGTGCAGTGAGCCGTGCACGTAGAATGGTGTTGGGTGTTGATATGTAGTATGTTACTGGTTTAAGACTATGCTCATTGTATCAAGAAGACTAGGAGGCTTATCAGCTTATTGAAAATAAAATATTACCTATATCTTTGGTGTTAGATGGCCCTGAAGGTTTCTTTACAGTTTCCTTTAGAGTATGTTTTTATTTACTAATGTGGGTTCTACATGTGTAATAGAATGTTAGGCAAATACTACCTTTTTAAAATACCTTTTAAATTTACATTTAATTAATTATACCCAAGGGTATATTTTATTTTTAAACATGGATAACTTCATTCCCTGATTGCTTCATTATTTTTATTTCTTTGGTATGCGTCAGTTTTAGAATGAAAGCTGTATGAGAGCAGGGACTTTTTGTCAACTACACTAATTCTAGGACCTAGAATCCTAGAATTATAGGCATGTGGTATTTCTTGGCATGTGATAGATGTTTAGTAAAAGTCGAATGCATGAATGTGATTGAGGAAGTGAAAGTAAACATGTATTTTCACTCCCTCTTAAAACCAGAACACCACCTGGCATTCTAATTGAATAGAACTTGATCAGATTAGGTTCTTGTTAAAATGCAGGTGTGGGGGCTCCATGGTTGCGAGTGATGGTAGTCTGAAGTAAAATTAATTGGCTGGATTCCTTTTTTTTCTTCTTCCTGGCTTTGACTTAGGAGAAGAAAACTTCACTGGCCATGGTCACACATTTTCCACAGAAACTAGTTTTTTTTTGGAATTAATGGTCACTGTGACTGCCACCCAATATAGTTTGCCAAGCATCTTTCAGTACCAAGTAGAAACCACAGCTGCCTCTACATAGCACTCTTCAAGACTTTGGGTGACACTGGGCCATGGTGTCAGACAGCTTTGGGAGGGACATTTTTTAAGAAGAGGGTTTTTGGATAGGAGGTATTTAAATCTAACAGGTAAAAATGGAACTAGTCATGGGAAGTGACACAGTTGAGATTCTTGAAGTGCCAATTATATATAGCATGGACATCTAAAGTCAGGGTGTGCTTCAGCATATTTACTGATAAACTGGTTAGAATAGAAGGAAGTTGCTCAATTGTTTAAGTGAGAATGAAGATAAGTTACAAAAGACTTGTAGCAATCCTACGAAAATAGGAGGTAGTTTATCAGTGTGATCTTTCACTGATAATCCCCCATGTGAAGGCCCAATTAAAATAGTGTGTCACCTGAAATTTGGTTTGTCATGTCATGAAGCTTAAATTCTGTATTTGGTTGGGTCCTGAATGTGTGCACTGAATCTATTTGCAATGTCAAATGCAAAGATTTTAAACTTTAATATATTTGGAAATTACTTACATTTACTCACAGATATTTATAGCCTTACTCAAATTTACAGCCTCTTTCAAACAAATGCTTTGTTTTGGCATTAGATTTGCTGACAATTTTATTATACTCACTAGACTGGTGGCAAAATGCAAAATCAGAAACAAAAAATCAAGATATGTCACTTTATAGATCTTCCTACCCTAGTCTAAACCAACATCTTCGTTCATCTGGACTACTGCAATATATTCCTACCTGGCCTTTACCATATGTATACTATGAACTAAAATATTTTATAAATTAAAATATTACACAGAAAAGTACACATCTGTGTACAGCTCTGAATTTTCACAAAGTGAACACGTATTCACCAAATAAGGTGAATAAAGCCCCCAGATCAGGAAGTGTGACCTTGTCAGAACCCAGAGGCCTCGTGCTCTCTCCTAGTCTAACTTCTGCTGTTTCTAAGATGAACACTAGCCTGATTTTATATGACCACAGATTAGTTTGCCTATTCTTTAATTTATGGATGTAGGCAGTACATTTTCTTTTGTGCCTGGCTTAATACAGTGAGTTTCATTCTTAATGCGTGTAGCTGATGGTATTCAGTGCTGTGGTATTCTCATGTGAACGTGCTACAACGTATCCATTCTACTCTTCATTAAACACTTGGCTTTCCATTTAGAGGCTATTATGTATAGTGCTGTTAGGAATTTTTTAAAGTGTCTTTTGAGGAACGTATGTACATATTTCTATTGAGTGTCTACCTAGGAATGGAATTCTGGGTTCTAGGATATGTGTCTAGTCAGTTTTAGTAGATGTTGCCCAACAATTTTCCAGAGTGGTTGTATGAATTTACACTTGCATGCAGTACTGTATATGAAGTGCAAAATTCCTAACGTTGCCAGAACCGGATTCTGCCAGGTTTTTCTCATGTTAACTGTTCTGGTATCTTACCTAAGCTTTTAACCTTTTCAGTTTTTTCTATACAACAAGCAGAGTAACTTTTTAATTTAATTTTACTGTTATACAGGTAATTTTAAAGTGTGATACACAATCCAAAAGGTACAAAAAAGATACACAGTAAAAACTTCTTCCTCCCACGCATCTCTCTTAGCCATCTAGTTCCCGTCTAAAAAGGCACCGGTGTTACCAGCGTCCTGTATTTTTCCAGAGATATTTGCTCATATGTAAACATTTGCATTCCCTCCCCTTCCCCCAGAAATGATAGCATGTTGTATATACTGTTCTTCACTTTTCATTTTCACTGACTAAATCTTAGAGATTAGTGTAGTATAAATAGTTACATTAATTCTTTAAAAACATCAATCTACTAACACATCTAGCCCCCAAATTCTTCAGTAACTTCCCATTGCCCCAGCAAGTCCTTAACGTGGCTTTACAACCTTGCATAGCTGGGTGCCCACGACCTCCAACTGTCCTTTCTCCCCCGTCTCCTCCTTTGTTAACAAGCTCCCGTCAGTTACTTCTATTCACTGAGCCTTCCCAATCTCAGGGCCTCTTAGCCTAGAGAAAAGCTCTTCTCACACCATCTACCTAGCTATTCTCATCAGCTTGTCATCTTTTTTTCCCCTTGAAAAGTCTTCCCTGTCTGCCCATCTCCTCATCTAAATTAAAAATCCCTTAGTTACACTTTTCAGTATCTCTTCATGGTTTTTTTTATGACCCTTGAAATGGTAGCTCTACATATTTGTGTGATTATTTGCTTAATGACATTCTACCAGACTATAAACTCCACAGGGGTTTAGGGATCTTGTCTGTTATTTACCACTGATGGCCTAGTCATTGTGGGTGCATATTAGATGCCTAATGAAGTTGTCAAGTGAATAAATGAGTATATATGAGATAAATTTGCAAACACATAGAGATAAGTAGCAAAAAATAAAAAATAAAGTATGCCTGGGGCCAGAATGGAAATAGATGCATTGTGTTCAAAATTGGATCAGCCGTCTGGGTACATCTGTTAAGGTAGATGCATTGGTGCAGGAAGCGGTATTCGTTCTATTTTCCAAGGGACAGTTGTTGCATCTTCCATGCTGTGGCTTGCATATCTCCCTACAACAGGTGGGCCATTGAGAGTGTCTTCTGGCAGCCTAGGGTAGCTGCTGGTGGTGGTGGGAGCCGCTGAGTTCTCAGCTGTTTGGGGGAACAGGCAAGTTGGCTTCCTCTAAGGAGCTTCTATTGGGGTTCCTGAAAGAGCTTGTGGTTGGTGGAGGTTGGGAAGGAAATCTCCAAGAGGGAAGCCAGTCTGGGTGCAAATGCTTTCCTTCTCCCCCATCATGCCTGTCTCCCTCTACTTCTCTACTAGTGCAAAGTCCTTCACTCAAATTGCTACCGTGTTTATTGGCGAATGGGAGGGCCCTGACTCATCTCCCTGATGGACTTTTCATTAGGAATATTCCAGGTTGGGTTATTAGTGACTAGAATAAGGACAGAATGTCTAAAAGAATAAGTAGAATTTTGAGAGTCCAGCATCACCTTCTGTTGGGACTCAAAGATCCAGAAGGAACTTAGAGCTATGACTAGACTGCCAGTGGACCATCGCAAAAGTTTAACCCAACCTTGACTCCTGAGTCTTCTCAGATGCCCACTGAAGAAAATTACCGGCTGGGCACAGTGGCTCACGCCTGTAATCCTAGCACTCTGGGAGGGTGAGACGGGATGATCACTTGAGCCCAGGAGTTTGAAGTTGCAGTGAGCTACAATGATGCCACTGTACTCTACCCAGGGTGACAGAGTGAGACTCTGTCTCAAAAAAATAAATAAATAAAAACGAAAAAAAAAAAATCCCAGGAAGATTCAGCAACCTCTCATCTCATCTGCTCAGAAATGTTAATAAAGATCCTTTAGAAACTTTACTGTCAACCCTGATACACATTCCCTTCTCCTCTACCAGAACGTTGAGCTCAACAGCAGGACAGAAAAGATCTTTACAGGAGATCGGAGAGGGCTTGCCCCATAGCAGGAAAGGAGCAAGGACATCGATTGTTATCCTTGCAGAAAGAAAGGATGGCAAAACTGAGATACCCCTAACTCAGCAGGTTTTCGTGGATTGAAAGAGAACTAATAGACCCTGGGCTTAAAAGAGTTCAGAATGAATCAAGAAATGAACCATTCAAATATGGCTGCAGTTATTGCCTTTATCATAGACAGGATCCTTCTGAGAGTGCGAGGATGGAGAATGTTATGACACAGCCGATTTAGCCATAAGCGTCAGTCTTGCTTGTACTGTTCTTCTTGCCAGTGATTTTATGCAGCTAGTTGAGAAAGGTACTTTACCCTAGGATAGACTGTATACCAATAATTTAGATAACCTATGATGAGTTCTGTGATGTTTTTCTCTTCTTGCATCTTTTCCTACCTTGATACCAGTAATTTATAAAGAATCTTTGTAGTTTTAATGTATTTGAATGACTTCGGTATACCTTATTTCTACTTTTTAATTTGACCTAAAGAAGTACCAATAGGTCTCAGGTATTCCTGTGTGTTTTAGAAGCTTCAATTCTGTGAGCTGATGAAACCTAGCATCAAGAATTTGAAGGAGAAACTCATTTTCATGTCTCTACTTTGCTAAAAAAGAAGAAGAAAAAAAAAAGAATTTGAAGCAAAGTAACTTGTGGGGAAGGAGTGTAAGAAAACACTGGGTGGTTTGACTAGAGCATAATTAGGGCAGATAATTAGATTTTCTGGTCTTCAAAAATTTGAATTAGAATAAAAGGAAATTCTAATGTGTTGTTTCAATTTTCAGTAGCAGATATTTATATAGAGAAACTTATTAAAATTGATGTATTTGAGTACCTTTTATAAAAGAATAAGCAGAAGTCTAAACCTTAATCCTCACTTGTATGAGCTAAAAAAAAGAAAAGAAAAATATAATTAAGAAAAAAAGAAGTCTAAACTTGACAAAAATATCTTGAAGTTAGAAAATTTTAACTTCTAGGAAAAGCGATCTTCTCAACTATATACATTTTTAAATATTTGAAAATTTTAGATAATTTTCTCCATTGTTTTTCAATTTTCAATAACTTTAAACTGAATATTTACTGTGAATATAAAAAGTATTTTAGGCCAGGCGTGGTGGCTCACGCCTGTAATCCTAGCACTCTGGGAGGCCGAGGCAGGCAGATTGTTCGAGGTCAGGAGTTTGAAACCAGCCTGAGCAAGAGCGAGACCCCGTCTCTACTATAAATAGAAAGAAATTAATTGGCCAACTAATATATATAGAAAAAATTAGCCAGGCATGGTGGTGCATGCCTGTAGTCCCAGCTACTAGGGAGGCTGAGGCAGAAGGATTGCTTGAGCCCAGGAGTTTGAGGTTGCTTGCTGTGAGGTAGGCTGACGCCATGGCACTCACTTTAGCCTGGGCAACAAGACGAGACTCTGTCTCAAAAAAAAAAAAAGTATTTTAACAGAAATTAACAAGTGCTGACAAGGATGTAGAAATATTGGAACCCTTGTGCACTGTTGGTAGAATGTAAACTGGTGCAACCTCTGTGGAAAACAATATGGAGATTTCTCAAAAAATTAAAAATAAAACTACCGTATCATCCAGCGACCATTCTGAGTATATGTCCAAAAGAATGGAAAGCAAGTTCTTGAAGAGATATTTGTACGTCAGTTTATAGCAACACTATTCACAATAGCCAAGAGGTAGAAACAACTCAAATGTTTGACAGACAAATGTAAAAACAAAATGTGGTATATACCTACAATGGACTATTATTCAGCCTTAAAAAGAAATGAAATTCTGATACATGCTACAATATGGCTGAACTTTAAGGACATTATGCTAAGAGAAATAAGCCAGTCACAAAAAGACAAACACTGTGATTCCACCTAAATATAACTTATAAAGTAGTCAAATTCATAGGAACCAAAAGTAGAGTGGTGGTTGCCAGGGGCTGAAGGGAGGAGGAGAGGGGGAGTTGTTTGATGGGTAGAGAGTTTCAGATTTGTAAGATAAATTTCTGGAGCTCTGTTTCACAACAATGTTTAACACTACTGAACTGTATGCTTTGAAAAATGGTTAAGATGCTAAATTTTATGGTGTGTCTTTTTTACCACAGTAAAAAAAAAGTACATAACTTTTAAATTTTATAGACCACATTTGAAAAATTCTAAACAGGAGAACCATCCCTACTCGGGCTTCGATACTATTCTTCTTTCTGATATGTTACTGCCTTCCAAATTCTTCTCATTTGCTCTCTGGCAGAGTTAGAGTCTCTTTGTAAATTGACTCAGCTTTCCTTTTGTTAGGTGAATGTTCTCAGATACTTTTCCTTTTGAGAAACTGTATTCTTCCACATCTTTGCCTTATCAAGTGTTCATTCCATAAAACAGAACTTAGTTACCTAAGACCATAGGTGAGTTAAGGTCTCAGCTAGTCATCAGCGTGTGGGTAGATTTCCTCTTGACTCAAATTGGTTTCAGGTGATTTTAATCTGGCATTTTTTTTTTTCCAGCTAAGGGCATAAAAATATTAGACATGAAGAAATAAAGTAGGTCAGCAACCTCAACAATACTATTAGGTTCTAAATACCTGCAAAGTGTAGCAGACACCAATCTGCATTCCTCAACTGCCACATCTTCATTTAGCCTATAAAGTCAAGAATGGTATGTGAGCATTTGGAGAATGTACTGCCGTTTATGTTAAGAGTGAAAAAACTTTCTGGTGACTCTGACTGAAAAAGGGTGAGGGTAGTGGTGGCTGAGAACAGTTGGAAAAGTTGTTTGAGTTTGTATTAATAAATAGTGCCTGGCAACAAATTTTATCGGTATCTATAAATCCGTGCAAAACGTGGACTGGATCCAAAATGGCAGTCTGTATCTTATTATGTAAATGTGTGGGATTTAACAGTCACTAAAGAAAGCATTCTGGTAATTATGACTGAAGTATATGAAACCATGTACTGTTAATGGGGTCTCCTGTATTTATTGATAGAGATCATCTAATGATCCTGATAACCAGAGATTTGTGGTATTTTACTCCTCATAGGGGTAAATTTTTATGGAAAGGTCTTTGGGCTTAAAACTTTGCATCTGACAATTGCCAGATCTCTATGTGGGGATTAATGTGAGCCTTGAGGATGTAAGCTGTGTAGACTGTCTCTAAAATGTGCTCATCTGGCCAGGCTAGTAGCAACCTCACTACTTTCCAGCTTGCTTACAGACTCATTTAAATGTGTGTACATACACACATATGTGTGCACATTTACATATATGTGCACATACACACATATTTTCCTACTCTTTAATATATTCAAAATCTGAATTTCGGCTTTATTATTTCAGCTTTTTTGCCTTTAGGGTGCAAAATTCTCTGGGTCATTAATAATAAGAACACATATCATGTTCCTTTAACACCTGATAAAAACATCAAACTTGTGAGCCAAAGTACATTTCCTGAGAACTTAAGCAATGTATATCTAGGAATTAGTGATTCCAGAAAGTTTCCAGCTGACTAAAATGTAAGCAAGAACAACATGACATATATAGTCTCTGCATTTTTGTTGATGATTTTCTCATGTTTATTACCTTTTGGACATATTTTCTATAACAACATGTGAAACAGTTGTACAACAGCCCATAGCTGAAATTTCAACAAAAGGTATTTGGAAATCATAAATGAGAACATTTTGATAAGTGATCTATGTTTTGAATATTGCTTTCTATTTCTCAGTTGTTTATGATTTTAAAAAGCTTTTAAAGAGTTTGAGATTAGTTTATAAGCATAGATCAATAACCAGAAGACTTAATAAAAATAATCAAACACTTTCATATTTTTTCAATGTCAAAGAAATGTAAATGAATAGGCTTAGGATAAAATGGATTTTTTTTGGCCGGGTGCAGTGGCTCACGTCTGTAATCCTAGCACTCTGGGAGGCCGAAGTGGGAGGCTCAAGGTCAGGAGTTCGAAACCAGCCTGAGCAAGAGCGAGACCCCATCTTTACCAAAAAATAGAAAGAAATTAATTGGCCAACTAAAAATACATAAAAAAATTAGCCGGGCTTGGTGGCACATGCCTGTAGTCCCAGCTACACAGGAGGCTGAGGCAGAAGGATCGCTTGAGCCCGGAAGTTTGAGGTTGCTGTGAGCTAGGCTGACGCCACGGCACTCTAGCCCGGGCAACAGAGTGAGACTATGTCTCAAAAAAAAAAAAAAAAAAAAGGAAAAAAACAGATTTTTAAATGTTTTCTTAAAAATTGAATTCTTTCTTGAGGAGCTTATTAGTTCACAACATGCCCATCCTTTTTATTAGGTAGGAACATTTCTGAGTATGTTATATGATGTCCATAAACTTTAGTAATGTAACTTACTGCTTTTATAAAGTGAGCCTATTTTAATCATGCCAAAATGATTAAATGGGAAATGTGTGTTTGTCTGAAAAAGTAGTCATCTGTAATCCTCTTCCCAAATGCTGATTCTTTTGAAGTCATTTCGAGCACGGTTTATAAGGCACACTAGTAAATCGACCCAACCGTATTATAGCCTTGTCTCCTACTTTCCCTCCCCACACTCCCAGCATTTCAAAACTGTTATCACCCACCTCATTCTGCCCGTTTTCATCAAATAGCTTTTGGCAGTTTCCAAAAAACAGCTAGATCCACAAAACACTGTTCTAGAAATACCCAAGAGAATGCAAGTGACATTCCAAAGAAGTTTGTGAGAAGTCTTGACTGAGTAGTGGCAGGTGTCCAGTTGACTCAGTGGAGTGTGAGTGATCACATTGAATGGGACAACACTTTTCGGGAGGTGTGTGTTGCAATATGACTATTAAAAAAACACCCCCCCGAACAGTGTTAGTTAATATGTTATACTCACAATTTGTATGTGTATGTGTGCAAGTGTGCATTTACAAATGAACCTATTTTTTTCTTTTTTGCTTTTCAGAGGACATTTTTATATCTAGATTTGAAGGAAGAACTGAGTTAAGAGTCTCTGAAATTCCACTTTTTTCCTCTAACATTTAAAAATAGTACAAGAGAACAATTTGCAAAGGAGATACCTGAAACAGTGATTTTTTTTTTTTTTTTTTTTTTTTTTTGAGACAGAGTCTCACTCTGTTGCCTGGGCTAGAGTGCCGTGGTGTCAGCCTAGCTTACAGCAACCTCAAACTCCTGGGCTCAAGTGATCCTCCTGCCTCGGGCTCCCAGGTAGCTGGGACTACAGGCATGCGCCACCATGCCCGGTTAATTTTTTCTATATATTTTTAGTTGTCCAGCTAATTTATTTCTGTTTTTTTGGTACAGACCGGCTCTCGCTCTTGCTCAGGCTGGTCTCGAACTCCTGAGCTCAAACGATCCACCCGCCTCGGCCTCCCAGAGTGCTAAAAGTACAGGCGTGAGCAACTGCACCCGGCCGAAGCAGTGATTTTTTTAAAAATCATTTTTTCATAGGGATGGGGACAGTTGTATAAAGAGTTGGCACCAGGAGCCGAGAGACCTGAATTCTAACCCTGATCACAGTGCACTCACTACGCCCCCAAACTCCTGGGCTCAAGTGATCCTCCCACCTCAGCCTCCTGCAGAGTAGCTGGGATTGCAGGGCTGTGCCACCTTCTCCGGCTAAGTCTGGGAAATTTTCTTGAGTTACATCTTTAATTTCCCCTCCAACATTTTCTCTATCATATCTTTCTGGAGCTCTTATTATTTGGACTGATTCTCCAATTCTTCTCTCCTATTGTACATTTCTTCATCTGGTCTAATTTTTAGGTGATTTCCTTGATTTTACCTTCAAATTCCTTTATTGAAATGTTTTTTTTTTTCCCCACTTTATTTTTATATTCCATTCTCTCTTTTCTTTTTTTTTTTCGAGACAGAGTCTCGCTTTGTTGCCCAGGCTAGAGTGAGTGCCGTGGTGTCAGCCTGGCTCACAGCCTCAAACTCCTGGGCTCAAGCAATCCTCCTGCCTCAGCCTCCCGAGTAGCTGGGACTACAGGCATGCGCCACCATGCCCGGCTAATTTTTTCTATATATATTAGTTGGCCAATTAATTTCTTTCTATTTATAGTAGAGACGGGGTCGTACTTTTGCTCAGGCTGGTTTCAAACTCCTGACCTCGAGCAATCCACCCGCCTCAGCCTCCCAGAGTGCTAGGATTACAGACCTGAGCCACTGTGCCGGCCGTCTCTCTTTTGTGGATGAAATAGCTTTTCTCTCTCTCCCTATCTAAGATAATTACAGCATTTAAAAAGATTTATTTCTTTTCTCTCTCTTGTATTTCCCCTGGATTCTTGTTTTCTGTTGGTTTTTTTCTCTCTCTCCCTAGTGTTAGAGGCATTCCTTAAATATCTGTGATCTTTGCGTGGCCCTCATATTTGAAAGGGGGTGTCAAAAGCTCTTTGGGAGCTCCATGCATGTGAAAGAGGCTTGTGCACTCTGTATTTCTCTGTGATTGGGCAATGTTAACTTTATCAATGTCCACTGTGTTTCTGTTTGGTTTATTTTTTTGGAGGGAGATATGAAATTTGTCTAGTGCACCTGGCTGCCAGAGAGGGGGCCTGGGAAGAAAGGGCCTCACAATTCTGTGTCCAGACCTTGACCTAACTCTCTGTTGGAAACCCAGAGCGCATCTGCACCCTCAGCCCAGCCAGTGGTCCCTAAGTCCAGAGCCTGTGTGCCCTAGTATTGCCCAAGATAACTTCTGCTGCCTGGGCTGGGGGCGGGGACATGAAGCCTTCCTTGTACAGACTTTTATCCAATCCCCCTTTTCAGCCCTTGTCTGCCCTGCGTTCTGCAGTCCATGCCTTTCTGTCGGGAGCTCTGAGCTCTGCAGGGTGAACTGGCTTATTCTCACTGGCACCCTCTGCCTGCGTGCAGGTTGCAGCTGCTTCCTCTGGTTAAACCAGTTTCTGCTTCTCCAAGTCCTTTCAGATGGCTTGACACCTCCCTTCCACTTTGCCTCCTTTTCCATATACCTTGTCCAGGTGGGCTTATGCCTTCTTTTTAATGCATTTTCTGTCATCTTTGTGGAATTTTGGGAGAGAAGAAATTCATTTTCTTCATTTCAGAAAGACATTTCTGTTGAGTGTCTCCTCTGTGACAGACACTCCTGTAGGTGCCGAGAACAAAACAGTGGAGAATCCCTGCCTCCGTGGGGTCCACAGCCACGGCAGGATGTAACGCAGGGGTGCAGGGGCTGCAGGGGGAGGCAGACGATGGGCCTCTAAAGGAAACACTGTCTGTTAGGAGGGGACATGGCTATGGAGAAGCGTGGCAGGGATGGAGGAAAAAGAGGTGTGGAGATGCAGGCAGAGAGGCTGCTTCAAACAGGGTGGCTGGGGGGCCTCCCTGCCAAGGTGACCTTGGATAAAGACATGAAGAAACTGGGGGAGCAGGCCATGCAGGGACCAGGGAGGAGTGGTCCAGACAGAAGGAACGTGCACAGGTCATGGGTGGGATGAGGAGGAGGCCACGTGGCAGGAGCAGATGAGGGAGTGGGAGGCCAGGAGAGGAGGTTGGGGGGATGGAGGCCTGAGCAGACTGGACCTTGTAGATCTCTGTGTGGTCGTCGCTTCCTCTCTGGGCAGCATGGGCAGCCGCTACAGAGTGCGCAGCGGAGGGCTGGCGCGGTGAAATGGTTGCTGGGTTAGAATAGACGAGGGCAGGTTGGGCAGGGAGGCCTGCGGGGGCTCCTGCAGCGATCCTCGCAGGAGGGTGAGTGCAGTGGAGGGGAGACGTCGGGGAGAGTGGCATTCTGGCTGCGTTTCGAAGGACAGCTTGATGGCCTAGATGTGAGGCGTGAGAAATGGCAACAAGATAACTGAGCCACTGGAAGGGTGGACTTGCTTTTAACTGAGATGGAGCAGGTGTGGGCAGGAAGAGTTCTGTTTGGGACACGCTCCATCTTAGATGTCCTATTAGGCATCCAAAAGCAGGTGCCAAGCAGGCAGGTCCAGGCTGAAGATATAAATGTGGGAGTCCCAAGGTATAAAAAGGGTATTTGCTGTGGACTTTGGGTGATAATGATGTGTCAGCGTAGGTTCCTCAATTGTAACAGACATGCCCCTTGGTGTGGGAGATCCGTAATGGGAGGCAGGGGCACATGGGAACTCTCTGCACTTTCTACCTAATTTTGGTGTGAAACTAAAATTGCTCTAAAAAATAAAATCTATTATTTTTTTTTTTTTCAGACAGAGTCTCGTGCTGTTGCCCGGGCTAGAGTCAGTGCCGTGGAGTCAGCCTAGCTCACAGCAACCTCACATTCCTAGGCTCAAGTGATCCTCCTGCCTCAGCCTCCCCAGTAGCTGGGACTACAGGTATGCGCTACCATGCCTGGCTAATTTTTTCTATATATTTTTAGTTGTCCAGCTAATTTCTTTCTATTTTTTCAGTAGAGACCGGGTCTCTCTCTTGCTCAGGCTGGTCTTGAACTCCTGAGCTCAAGCAATCTTCCCACCTGGGCCTCCCAGAGTGCTAGGATTACAGGTGTGGGCTACCACGCCCAGCCAAAATCTATTATTTTTAAAATGATATTTAGGCTGGGAGTGGTGGCTCACACCTGTAATCCTAGCACTCTGGGGGGCGGAGGTGGGAAGATTGCTTGAGCTCAGGAGTTCAAGACCAGCCTGAGCAAAAGCGAGACCCTGTCTCTACTAAAAAAAAAAAAAATAGAAAGAAATTAATTGGCCAACTAAAAATATATAGAAAAAATTAACCGGGCATGGTGGCGCATGCCTATAGTCCCAGCTACGGGAGGCTGAGGCAGTAGGATTACTTGAGCCCAGGAGTCCAAGGTTGCTGTGAGCTAGGCTGACGCCACGGCACTCTAGCCTGGGCAACAGAGTGAGACTCTGTCTCAAAAAAAAAGATATTTAAAGCCATGAAATTTGATGAGATGGCCAAGGGAGCAAGTGTGGAAGAGAAGAGAAGAGCTCCCAGGACAAAGCCTGTGGTGCGCCACTGTTAAGAGAAAGGGGGCCAGATGCAGAGGCTGATTTCTGTGATCCTAGCATTTTGGGAGGCCAGCGTGGGAGGATTACTGGAGGCCAAGAGTCCGAGACCAGCCTGGGCAACACAGCAAGACCCTATCTCTACAAAAAATGTAAACATAAAGTTAGCTGGGCATGGTGGTGCCCACTTGTCCCAGATACTAGGGAGGCTGAGGCAGGAGGATCGCTTGAGCCCAGGAGTTGGAGGTTGCAGTGAGCTATGATGATGCCACGGCACTCTAGCCTGGGCGATGGAGCGAGACCCTGTGGCAAATAAATAAATAAATAGGCAGTGGGTGTGGGAAGAGCAGATGTGGCAGAAGGAAAACTAGGAGGATGTGGTATTCTGGAAGCCAAAGGAAGAAGGTGGTTCAAGAGGGAGGGAGCCAGCAACAGAGTCAAATGCTGAGGATGGTGAGGCAGACGGGGGCTGAGAACTGACCATTGGGGTTCCCCAGGCAGCAGTCATGGGTGACCCTGACAAGGGAAGTTTCATGGGGTCGGAGGTCAGACCAGAGAGGGTTTAGGTGAGTAGGAGGAACAGAATTGGAGACAGTAAGTACAGCCAGCTCGTGTGAGGCACTTTGCTGAAACGTGCTGTAGTGAAATGGGGCAATGGAAGAGTTTTGTTTTGTTTTAAATTGTATTTTTATTATTTATTTCATTTAAAAAATAATTGACAAATAAAAGTTGCATATATTCAAGGAGTATGAAATGATTTGATAGATGTATACATTTTGCAACGATAATCACAATCAAATCGGCAATCACCTGCATCACCGCCCAGCTGTGTATGAGATCCCCAGAACTTGCTCATCTTGTAACTGGAAGTTTGTACCTGATCAATATCTCCCTGTTTTCCCCCACCCCCCATCCCCTGGAAACCACTGTTCTGCTCTCTGTTTCTATGAATCTGACCATTTTAGATACCTTACATAAGTAGACTCAGGCAGTATTTATCTCTGTGCGTCTGGTTTATGCCGCTTAGCATAATACCTGCCAGGTTCATCCATGTTGTCACAAGTGGCAGGATGTCCCTTTTTACGGCTGATTGTTTTTTGTTTCGAGATTGGAGAAATACAAGTATGGCTGCAAGCTGACATCATTGATCTGCCCTGTGTGACTGGAAATCCTGATTAGAATCCACAACTTGCCTAAAGGTCTTCCTTGTCAGGTGCCTCGTCATGGTTGCTCATGACAAGGTAGAGGCTGCCGAGGCGGGAGGACCACCCGCCTAGCGTCACTGCCCAGCCAAACCAAGTGCAGCTGCTGAGCCTCAGTTTCCTGATCTGCAGCATAACACGCTGATCTCCAAGGATCCCTCCAGCTGTGATATTCCAGGAATGTGTGACTTAAAGTGCAAGAGAGATCAAAGATGGGAAAGGCAGTCGGCGTCTGCTTGCTCCTTCCATGGGAAATTAGTTTTAAGAAAGCAAAACTAATGTTGTAAAATGAGGGCTTACATATTGGTAGCAATAAACTCAGTGGAGGTTTCGACCGGTTTCTAATTACTGATTTCCCCCTGCCCCTGATTTAAAAGCACATACACTGCAGAAATTATGCCAAACAGGAAAACGTAATATGAAAATTAAAATCATCCATTTTCCTATCATCCAGAGAAAAATTCTAGTAGTATTTTGGTGTAGTTAACTGCTAGCTTTGTGTATGTAACTATACTATATTTTCTTTTCTTCCCTTGCACTGAAATTTTTCTCTATTTTTGTATCCTGATTTTTTTCAATGAGAGCTTGTCAAAAGCATGTTCTAACATCACCAAAGATTCCTCACACTGTTTTTTACCACTGTTAGCTATTCCATTATAGGATATGCTGTAACTTAGTTACTCTCCTAATGAGCATTTTTAGCCACCATAAATAACACTGATATTAGGTCATTAAATATGAAATGTCCAATTCTGAATTAAAAATGTAGTTTTTTTTATATCTCAAACAAGAAGCAGCACAATTGGCTGGGCGCGGTGGCTCATGCCTGTAATCCTAGCACTCTGGGAGGCGGAAGCAGGTGGATCGTTTGAGCTCAGGAGTTCGAGACCAGCCTGAGCAAGAGCGAGACCCCGTCTCTACTAAAAATAGAAAGAAAATTACTTGGACAGCTAAAAATACATTTTAAAAAGTTAGCCGGGCATGGTGGCGCATGCCTGTAGTCCCAGCTACTTGGGAGGCTGAGGCAGGAGGGTCACTTGAGCCCAGGAGTTTGAGGTTGCTGTGAGCTAGGCTGATGCCATGGCCCTCTAGCCCAGGCAACAGAGTGAGACTCTGTCTAAAAAAAAAAGAAGCAGCACAATTAATCAAAGTAGGCACCTAAACTATCGACACAGTTTTGCCATCTTAACGGTAGCTTGCTTATGCCAGCAGGAAAGAAGCCTGGAGAGCAAATGGAGATGAAGTCACAAAAGGCATTTTCCACAACTTGTTGAGAAGTGAATATTTTTCCCTGCAAGAAATGGTCTAAAGTCCAGAAGAAGTGGTAGTCAGTTGGTGCAAGGTCTGGTGAACATGGTGGATGACAGAGAGTTTCCAAGTCCAGCTGCTGTAGTTTGAGCAGCACTGTTTGTGCCATACGTGGTCGAGCATTGTCTTGCAAGAGGATTGGCCTGTCTCTGTTGACCAATCTCAACTGCTTAATCACAAGCATCCTCATCATTTCATCCAGCTGGTTGCAGTAGTCATCCACTGTAATCGACTGGCCAGGTTTCATGAGGCTGTAGTGGGTAATACCAGCGTCAGACCACCAAACAGACACCATTAGCTTTTTTTTGATAAATATTTGGTTTTGGATTGTGTTTGGGCACTTCATCTTCATCCAACCTTTGTGTTGAACACTTGTGATTGTCAAAAAGAATCCACTTTTCATCACACATAACAAAACAGTGTAGAAATAGTTTGCCTTTATGTTACGACAGCAAAGAAAGGCAAGCTTCGAGATGATTTATCCTCTGATGCTCATCTAATTCATGCAGAACCCATCTATCCAGCTTCTTTTTTTTTTTTTTTTTTTGAGACAGAGTCTCACTTTATTGCCCAGGCTAGAGTGAGTGCTGTGGCGTCAGCCTAGCTCACAGCAACCTCAAACTCCTGGGCTCAAGCAATCCTGCTGCCTCAGCCTCCCAAGTAGCTGGGACTACAGGCATGTGCCACCATGCCCGGCTAATTTTTTTTTATATATATATATATTAGTTGGCCAATTAATTTCTTTCTATTTATAGTAGAGATGG